>QLSS01000114.1:176164-191546 GCA_024372645.1 Trichomalopsis sarcophagae
TATATATATATATACATCAGTATGACATGTAATACATGAGTACTGCCAATCTAGTTTTATTATTGAAAGTTTATCAATATGATTATGTATAATCAAAGAGGAATGGGAATGAGTCCTTGGGTTTTTGAAATAAGAAACACATCAGTTTCGCAGAAAAACTAATCATGAAACAATAACTTGCTTATGCGTAAAAACCGTCACGGTTTCGAGGGAAAAACCTGAGCAAGCTATTAAGATAAATTACGCTTTATTTGTTGAGAAAATGATTATGTATACATATTGTCACGTGCGTATCACACGTCACGGGTGTCTATGTGGTGGCGCGACAATAGAACGCCTATCTGTATTAATCACAAACATTGACATATTGTAAATTATTAATAATACAATTGAAATATAAATAAAACTTTTCTTTTGTAGTTGCCCTGTACTTAATTTCAACTTATTCAGATCCAAAATATTTTGTATTATTTGTTAATTGCTTCTTCAACAAAATTATCGAGATTGAAAATATTTAAAAAAGCATTAACATTGTATATTTAAATAATATTTTATCTATTGGAACTGTAAATTTAGTTGGAGGAAGCTACGTGCCAATGAATTGGTAGCGGTTTTTTTATTTATATTTTTGACATATATTATGACACACATATATTGTAACCGGGCAATTCGACATCTTATCGTGCGGCCGCGAATATGCCACACGTCACCTGTAGAAGGTTAATTTCCCGGTCGACAATCCCTCGGTGATGGCCTAGCGATAGCGTGTGGACGTTAGCCTGCCGAATGCTCGGTAGAAATGCGTAGTTCGCCCAAAACACCACGCTTTCCTTCGCGTGTCTGTGGGTGATCGGTCAGTCAGAAAAATCGGTAAGTGAACATCAGAATAAGTACTTGCGTGTAGATTTAACAAAGCAAAAGTATATTATCAAGATTGTAATAGCAAATACAAATGAGATCATTTCCCGAACGCGACGTTCGCGCGCGCAATCGCGAGAAGAACGCGCGCGGTGTCTCAGACGAAGCCGCGCCGACGATTCGGTAGCGACAAATCTCGGCCTTTGATCCGCTGCTCGTCCTCACGGCCGTTGACGGCGCCGGGAGTAGTGTGGGCTGGGGTAAGTCTGGAGGCGTTCCTCCAGGTACTCGAAGCTCGGGATACACACTTATGCGCCAGTGTGGGTCAGCGGTTTGCGGAATCTCTATGGTTTCACGATGCGTTCTATGTTTCTTCGGCCGAAGCGTAAGCGAGTCTAAACTGCGCTTGCTTCTCGCGGCCTGTCAGCGCCGCCGCTGACGTCGTCTGCTACATTCCAAATTCTAATCGCAGGACATACGAGCGCGTAAGATCTAAAATCTCAGCGATCGTTAAAATATATACGAATAATGATTATTTTAAGATTGGTCCAGATGAAAGGAATGCTGCAATTAAATATTTTTGTAGATATGCTGTTTTTTTAAAGCCATCTTTTTGTGAATATAGGATGACGAATACTTTATGTATTCATGCATATCATAAGATGTAATCAGTTAATTTGGTCCAGATAAAAGGGATGCTGCAATCAACTATTTGTGCAGATAAATTTTTTTTTTGTTATTTGTTTGTGAATATGAAATGACGACTTATGTATTCATGCATATCACAAAATATTATCTGCAGATTCGATTTACATAAAAGGTATTGTGTATATATAAAGTAAACTGCACAGATGTTCACTTAAAGATAGGTTTATTTAGAATGACAGTTATTATTTACAATCAATAATATGAAGTTGCATGAAAAACAATAGAACTTAAAAAGAACGATAATTGAAATATACTACATTTTCTCCCTCTTTTATAAAGATTTCTTCAATTATCATGGTAGAGAGTAAATAGTTCGTGGTTTGAGTATCCGAGATGATCGTCAAATCGGCGGTGTGTTAGGAATAAAAAATGACTATTTTTGAGGTAGACGTTCAGTACGTTGATCTTGAGTTTGAAACGAAAATTCTTCTTGAAGAGTTGCAGAGGTATATAGATTTTAAAATGAATCATTTACAGTAGGTGGAAGAGATGCGTAAGATGTTGAGGATTGAGCTTCTGTTGTAGTCGTAGACATCTCAACACTTAAAGTTGTTGTAGATTTTGAGATTGAAAATTCTTGAGTAGATGTAGCTTGTATAGTCGGTGATTCTTTAAACGACACAGTCTGAGAAGTCAAAAGAGCCTTATATGCTAGTGTAATTATTTCAGTATTTACTTCTTGATGTGCACTCATAGATCTTAAAGTTACATAATTATTTTTGTAAAATTGAGTTCGACGTCATGTGCTTGTTGTGGAAAGCGTTGTCAAATTAGCACCAATTTGTGTAATAAGTGATAAGGAGCAGAAAGTTTGTGATATTTCACTCCACTTATTTTGAGAAATGTTTCAAACTCATCGGAAACAAATTGACGGCCATTATCTGAAAAAAAACTGTCTGTAGAAAATCCCGAACGATAATATATCGGCACGAGCAAGGAATTATAGTTTATTGTAGGATTTTTAAAGCTTTTTATTAACGATGGTCACAGCGGACAGATGCGCTCGGAAAGAAGGGCCGTGCTTAGAGCCGGTATAGAGTAGCGCTAGCGCGCAGGTTTATATCCCACGCCAAGCAGTTTATAGCAGTCCCTTCGCAAGCAGGTATATGAAGTGAGCATCAGCTTCTGCTACGACCAGAGTTGTTCTGCTCGACAAGAACTGAGGCAGTCGGTCTCGTACGAGCATCGACACGAGAAGTGGCGCTATCGTACACTGTGATCTGTGTGTCGTTAGTGTACTTTTCCTCTTTTCATATTTTACCTTGAATAAAGTTGTAGTTTTCTTATATTTTAAATTCATTTTCATTGCATCCAGTCAACCGTGGAAAAAACATCAGTGATAACTAGAAGCATCTTACCAGCTACTGGTCCAGCGTAGTCTATATGGATACGTTTCCATGGGCTTTTGGGATATTCCCAATAATGTGTGTTGAATTTAGAAGGAGCATAAGCTTGCTTGGCACTCTTAGCATAAGATTTAGCAATAAGTTCAATATCTGCATCAATTTATGGCCCGAATGCGCCGAATGAATGTCGTTTAATATTACATGACGAAGAGTCGATGGAATCACAACTCAATATTCAAAAAGAAAGCAATTTAAAGAATTTGAAAAGACTATAAGAAGGCTCAGGCGCTTTGTATCTATGACGAGATAGATCTTGACCAGCTTCGAGTAGTTGAACAATTTTACCTAGGTTAGAATGTTGACGAGTTTCCTTCTCAATCCGCTCTGCTTGTACAGAAAACTGATTGATAATAAATGTGTCAAAAGAATCAAGTTCTAAAATGTCTTCAATAGCATCAACCGTTGATGAATGTGGAGCTCGTCAACAATAATCTGCATTTGCATTAGCTTTGGTGGGCTTGAACTTAATATCGTAGTTAAAATGAGCTAAGTAATCAGCATAATTAGCCATTCGACTGATACGAAGAAAAATCTGTGTCAATGGCTTATGATCTGTAAACGGTGTAAAATGGCGGGCGTATAAATAATTGAAAAATTTTTGACAAGCCCATACAATAGCTAAAGTTTCCTTGTCGATTTGAGGATAGCGTTGTTCAGTAGCAGTTAATGTACGGCTCGCATGAGTCTTTTGGTCTTTCGATTCCGTTACTAAGTTTATGTGATAACACAGCTCCGAGTCCTAGTTTGCTTGCATCAGTGGCGAGTATAAGGGGTAAAGATAGGCCCTGTAGCATAAAAACTTAAGGACAAATGAGAATATTTTTAAGATCTTTTTCGTTTTTTCGTTCCAATTCCTTACAGAAAATAACGTCATTTCATAACATCATTTAATTATTTCGATAGGGTTATCAGTAGTTGGCGACTATTGAAAAGATGATGTAAGAAGCATGTCTCGAAGTGGTCAAGCTTTTGTAGCTAAGTCAGGAATGAATGAATTGTTGTACGTAGTTTGACCCATAAACAATTCTAATTCTTAAGGTGTGGAAGGTTTAGATGCATCACGAATTGCCTTAATGTGAGAATCAGATTTTTGAATGCCATGTATCTAGTTTACGACCCAAAAATTCTCTGTTGAATGTATACATATTATATTGTATAACTGTAAACAGTAAACACTGTTCGACTCTATATAAAAGCGACGACGACCATCTCGCAGGTTGCTCTCTATCATCAGACTCAAAGCTATAAACACTGTATGGCAAGCATATGTAAATAAAAGTATTTATATTAAACTTATATTCTATTTTAACAATGACTCAATTTATTATAACAGAATTTGTAGCGAAAACACATTTACGTTGATCGAGACGAACACCATTTTTAAGAAGACGGATCAAACACCTTTCCAAAATAATCAACAACTCTTCAAAAGTTTTAGCCCATAAAATGATGTCATCAAAAAAATTTTCACCTTTTTTTAGACCTTGCAAGATTTCTTTTAATCGACGTTGTCAAACTTCAGGAATATTAGCTGCGCCGTACACAGCTCGTATAGGACGAACCAACCCATGTGTAGGAGTATTGAGGGTCAAAGCATTGCTGAACTCGTCGTCAGTAGGAAGATGAGTATAATCATCTGTAATATCAAGATGTGCGTAAATTTGAACTCTTTTTACATTGTTGAAGATGTCACTAGGTTTTGAAATAGGGCATTCATCTATTACTATACGTGGATTCAACGTAGGTTTATAATTGCCAGTTTTTATAAATATCACCATTTTTTAATAACGACGTGTGTAGGCGGAGCCCACTCGGAAAAATCGAACGCATATGCTATATCTTGAGCACGAACAAAAGCAGGAGCAATTCCCGGTTTAACATGTACCTCAACTGAAGGTCCAGTAAGTTTCCAGCTATTTCACAGAAAACTCCAGCGCATCACGAGTTAATAAAGGTTGAAGAGTAGAAAGTACATTAACCTCGATTAGAGAAAAGTGTTCGGTCCAATCAATTTTGTGACTGAATTGTGCGATCTATTCACGACCAAATAAGGAATCGTAACAGCCTTGAATAACATAGACCGGAAGTTGACAAGAAGTATAGAATCAAATGAGACATTAACAGAGCAAGTCCCGATGCAGTTGAGGCGATGTTGTGAGTAACTCATGAATTTCTTAGAAGTTGGCTACAATTAAAAATTAGGTTTGAGGTTAGGAAGTGCATCGCTACTAATAAAACTATATGGTGCACCAGAATCTAATTCTATATTTAATTTATGGCCTTCAATGAGCACTTGAAGTATTTTCTTACCACAAGACTTATCAATACCGTGGATTTCTTCGACTGCGTTGAAACATTTCAATGTATCTATTTGTTGTCCAGGCTCTTCAGAATTTTGTATTTGAGAAGTAGAAAGTGAAGATGAAGCTCTGCAAACTTTCGCTATGTGCCCACGTTTTTTACACTTATAACACTCAGAAGTACAAAATGGACACTCACTGCGTTTGTGACGTTCTTCGCATCCATAACAAGCTTACTGACCTTATTGTTCACCATGATCTTGCTTCCGAGAAGCACTGCGCTACGTATGTAAAGCATTCCGTTTATGCTTGAAATGCGTCGTTGAATAAGATAGTGCATGCATCTTATTAAAAGTAGAGGTTACCTCATCCGCTGTTTGACGAGTTGACTCCAATGTATGTGCTATTTCGTAAGCATCTTTGAATGTAGTAGGTTTCTTGACGATCATTCTGTCGCGCATATCACGATCGGTGAGACCATGTAGGAGCTGTTCAATCAGCATCCTGTCGAGAAAAGTGTCGTATTTGCAGATCGTAGCTCCTTGGTTTAATCATAGTAAGAAATTAGCAATGGATTCATAATGTAGCTGTAAAAGTTGTCGGAACTTAAAACTTTCTGCATATTTATTTTTTTTTAAGTCGAAATGTGCATTTAAAACAGTGCGAATTTGTTGATACATACGACTTTCTGGTGTATCAGAAGCAACAAGAATTTTTAGAGCATTATCAAGTTCTGAGCCCATATATACTCGAGTGAAATCACCGTATTCTTCTTCCAAAATTTGACTTAGTAGACGAATGATACTCTTAATACCTGAACGAAGGAGCTTTGGGTTGAACTTGAGCTTCAATCGTACCCTTAAAAGTAAAACGTAGAAGCGTTTTAGTTTGCGTGGTAATTATAAGTGAATAGATATACTGCAAGATATAACCTTGCAGTACAATAAATCTAAAGAAGATTCAGGCTGGCTTGTAACAGGAGTGGTAACTTGTGGAATAGCAATTCTCAGAGCATCTGCCAACGCCTTTGTCACAGCAGCAATCAATGCAGTATAAGGTTCCTCTACGTTCGACATGGTTATGTTGACGTTGATTTGTATTGAAAATATGCACTTTTCACTATTTTTCTCTGCATGATATTGTAGTATAATATGAAAAATCAAGTAATCGGCGTATTTTCGAAACCAATTTCTGACACCAAAATATTGTATATGTATAGAGTAAACTTATACAATATTTTGAAAGAAAAAAAAAATGACATAGAAGACGAGTACATAGATTCATTATTAAATGGTCAAATGCAAATTTTAGATACAGTATATGGTGTACGAAGAATGCTTTACGATAAACTCAAAGTCGGTGATAGTTTTATAGATTTTAATGATAATTTTATTTCAATTGGTCAAAAAAAGTATAAAAAGAGGCCTGGTTCCATTTAATTGTTGTTCATGAAAAATGCTGGTCAAAGTTTAATTACGGCTGAGGATATGAAAGATCACGATGAAATTTTAAATGATACCAACTCACATAGAAAATATTATCTTCCACATGAAGAAATCCATAAGCCTGCAAGGCGTAACTATCCTCGTCGCTCATTTAAAATAAAAAATATCGATGAAACATGGCAAGCAGATCTCGTTGAAATGATACCGTACGCAAATGAAAATAATGGCTCCAAGTATATGCTCTCTGTTATAAATATTTTTTCCAAATTTGCTTAGACTGTGCCAATAAAAGCAAAAAAGTGGAAAATATGTAACTAAAGCTATGAAATAGATTCTAGTAAAAAAATAGAGTACCACGAAATTTGCAGACAATTTGTGGTAAAGAATTTTACAATAAGGAATTTTAACAATTAATGAAAAATTTTAAAATAAACTTATATTTGACTTATAGCTTAATATGAAAGCGTCGATATGTGAACGCTTCAATCGTACCCTTAAAAGTAAAACGTAGAAGCGTTTTAGTTTGCGTGGTAATTATAAGTGAATAGATATACTGCAAGATATAACCTTGCAGTACAATAAATCTAAGCATTGGACAATTGGTATGAAACCTATAGATGTAAATTCCACACATGTTAAAGAAATTCTTACTCGATTAGCTGCTCAAAAAAATTACGTCAACATAAGAAAGCTAAATTCAAAGTAAACGATTAAGGTCAAGTTAGTAAAAGTAAGCAACTGTTTAAAAAAGGATATACTACTAACTGGTCAACTGAAATCTTTACTGTATATAAATTATCAAATACTATTCCACGAACTTACCATTTGAAGGATTATCAAGATAAACCAATAGCAGGTGGATTTTATGAAGAAGAACTTCTCAAGACTAGATATCCAGTTATTTATTTAGTTAAAAAAGTCAAAGAAATGTGTAAATAAGTTATATGGTAAATTGCTTGGTTCCGATAACTCTCATAATAGTTGGATCAAGTTTGAAAATTCTCTATCGACGATCTTATATTCTTCGAGATATAAGGATAATTTTTCGAGTGATAAAGGCATGAAACGAAAAGAATCAATGAATTTGAATTTAATATCACTATTCTCCACACTCTTCGTAAATACACAAAATATACTTCTCTTTTGTTATAGGAAGTAAATAGACCTGTCCAGGAAAATGATTTGATACGTCTGAGATTATAAAATGAGCATTATAACCACTTAAGTTGTGAAATATTACAGGTATAATTCTAGAATCTTGATAATTGAGATTGCAGCCAGCATGTGCAGCTTCACGATATTTTCCTGAAAGTTGACAATGATCTTGAACTTTTTACTGTCATACAAAAACATTACTATCTCAAAATGGTTTTTGACAAACATGACAGGCAGTAGCAGTATTATAACTGATTATTTCGTTTGACGTGAGAGGAGTCATAGCTATCACATTTATATATAAATCGGTGACACTCATTTCAATAATTCGCAGCTCCTCATCAAAACCAGCGAGCGGCTTCAACACCCCTGTAAGATCTGTATACAGATGGAGTATCATCGTAAGCACACTTAAAATAATAGCCAATGCTATAGATTTCATGCTTTTGCATAGGCGTTGTATAACTTTCACTGCCGTCTTTACTTTCAAGTGGTTTTAATAGCCATTTGCAATCAGCATAAATTGTAAATAGCACTTTTCTTTAAAACCATAGTTTTTTTTTTAAACTCTACGTAGTCTCTGCCCTCTGTAGGGAGTTAACTTGTAAGTGAGGTATGTTCTCTTCCAAAGAGTCAGTCTCCACTCCAGTGAGTAAAAGAAGATTTACATGGTTTGCTTTTTTATCTGATGTCAGATAGAGAGGTACAATACTCTTCTCATCAAGTCCGAAAACATTTACTGAAATTCCATTGTTTGGCTTCTCAAACATTCAATTCCACTCATATTAAGTTCATCTTCGTATGGAAAATAATTTGTCACCCGATTTGGAAATTTTTTTGATGGAACAAGGTGTAAGGTGATAGAATTGACAATTCGAAGCATTGATTATCAGAATTTTTAACATTTATGCATGCTTCGTTTTTAACCAAAATTCTGGCAGAGGTATTGCGACGCTGTGCCTCGCAGCACAGATGCGCAACTCCTGGCGCTTTAATGCGGCCGAATTTTTTTTTGTTTAAGCGGCGGATTCGCCACAGTCGCCGTACGTTTGGGTGCACGTGGGAAGAAAGGATAGAAAATAAGTAATCTCTTTCTTCTCGTTAATAAATCCGCTATATTTTACCAACCCCTCCCTACAACGCCGTGGCTTCTGCCTTCTACGCGATTTAGCCACGCAGGGCGTAAGCGATACTCTCCTTCGCGCCGTCTCGGTGCTCTCGCACCTAAACTGCGCGTCACTACTTGCGTCTCGCGGGCAGTCGACCCAGCGCTCGGACTAGTCGGACCGCACCGGCGGAGACCCGCTCTATTCCCTCACTCCTCTCTTTCCTTTGTTGGCGAGCTACGCTGCGGCGTTTCTTTGTTGAGGCATCCGGCGTGGCCAACCTCGCACAACGTGCTCGTTGCCCCGCTGTTGGTCTGTCTCTTTCTCTCGCTCTTCCTTTGTCTTTGACTCGTGAGAGACGCGGGCCAATTCCTCAGCACCGCATGGCTTTGGGTTTCGACGCCACGGCCTCCCAGTTCGACTGACCGGCGCGGCGTAGGCCTTCTCAGTCGCGCTTTCTATCTCTTTCCGCGACGTAAGCCCCGCACTGCGTACGGCGAACTCCTCGTGCACCCGCACTGCAAGCGCACACACTCGTCTGTTTCTCTCTTTCTCTCTCACGCAAGCATTCTCGATGCCGCGTTCTAGACTACTCCTCACTCGCGTTTCTCTTTTCCAAAAACCGCTTACTTGGTCGTCGCTACTGGTGGAATCTCTCCTCCGCGACGTTGGTGAGAAGAGGTTCCATGTTGTGATAAATCACTGTTTAACTATACATGCTGGAAAAATTTCTGTATTTTTTGTATTGAAATGCTTTTTTTCAATACATTCTTCCTCTTCATCACTATCCACATTTTTTTTAAATTTACATGATAAGACTGAATTAATTTTTAGTAGCTTATCATTATTCTTAAAAAAACTTTTTATTCGCCTAATGAATAGAACTGAGGCATCTTGTAAAAAGTTATTTACTTCAATATGCTGAATATTAGCTAGTATACTAGTACGCATCCTATTATCAAATGCACTATCTACATCAATCCATCTTACACTTGCATTTATCATAATTTTGTACAAGTCCATCACATGATTTTGTCAATCTCTCATGTAATTTTATCTTAATGTGACTCGCCACGACGCTAGAATAATCACGCTCGCACGTATGTATCGACGTGAAGGTCGCGCGCGCCGGATCACCCTTGCGTGGATGATATCCACTCACACATACACTCCCTCTCATGCACTGCGCGCCATACCAACCTTCACTCTTTCGTCGACGACGTTTGTGGTCCTGGATAGACCCCAAGACTTTGTCACCACCCTGGACCGCTAGGCTAAGGCTAGGATCACCTAACTCCGCGTCACACTCACACACAAAAATTGCACCTCGAATCGCTGGATACAGCACAGCACCAACGGTATCGCGAAGCCTTTAGAATTGATATCTAAGTCGCGTGTTGATCTAACGAAGGCCGAGAGCTATCTGAGCGTGTTCCTGAAGGATTGGCCCACGCGCTCGCTCTTGTTCCCAAATTCGCGCCTATTGCCGAATTTTCACGTGTTTATTATCGCGCGCGCGGCTCTACGCTGTTTCGGCGCGGCGCAGTGGTACTCATACCGCTACGAGTTGGCTGTGGTGCTCAACTCGTTACAACCCCCCCCCTCCCCCCTAGAATCGTTCTATCGACCAGATGGTGATTCTACTCCCGTACGTCCGCGACGAACCGTCAGTTGCATTACTTTTAATGCATTAATACTCGATTAGGAAACCAGATTAAAATCACATGCTAAACTGGTTTAAATTGATTTCAATAGGACATTTTTAGCAGGGATGGTTAAAATATTTTTTAACCATATAATTTAAAAAACTTAATATCCTAATCAGTATTATAACTACTTACAATAAAACATCTAATTAAGATTATAAAAATATAAAAATATAATGCAATAACTTAATATCTAATCAGTCCTACTTAGAATTAAAAATATTAATTAAATAAAACTAAAAAGATATAAAATTACAACCTTCATAATTTTATGTATCCTTAATCGCTATTATCCAAATCTAAAATATAAGGTACACTTTTAATCATTTTCCTACTTTTTTTATGGTTCAGTGGTAGTGATGGACGTATCATAGGCAAAAGGGTCGAAATCCAGCATAGGTGTTGTTAGAGTTGATGGTGTTGAGGATCGAGTGGATGATATTGGAGGAATGTAATTTTTTGGTATAGGTGAGGATATTAGTTGAGGAGATAATACATTTGAAGGGCTTAATAGTAATGGGATGAGGGGTACGGGAATACTTTTAACGAAATTTATAATAGGCTAAACGTTCGACCTATATCTTTCGATAACTATTGTAGGTGCTGGAATAGGAGGAGGAGGGAGGGTGTTTAAATTAAAAGTATTATCTATTACATGGATTAAAAAAGGTCAATCTCTACGAACGAGGATTATTATAGGACGAGGCAGTTGTCGCATGTTGTCATTCACTGGCGATGGCAATAGAGCAGTTATTGTTTCCTACAAAAAATTTATAGTCGTATTAATTCAATCGATCTTATGATTATTTTTGCTTCGCGTATATACTATGTTATTATCAATAAATAAATAAAATCTAAGCAATTACAAATATATATCTGAATCATTACTATGTACATGATCGTAAGATATAAAAACACAAAATGATTTCTCTTAAATTGAATAACATTAAAAAAGGAGCGCAAAGTCGCGTATGTGTTTTAGACGTGCGCGAAGATAGTCTATTATTTTTAACCGCTAAATCAGTTGAGCTATTAACCAACCAGACGACAGACACGAGCAGGCAAGTATTCGTGCTATAGAGTAGTTCCCTTGTCGCAACCTGTTGCACTCTTACTAGTTAGAGGAATAATAATTATTCCTATCAAGAGTTTGGGTGTTCCTTATCGTATTGATAAGCATCGAAATGTCGAACGCGTGTGCTGTGCAGCACTGTGTTACGTCCGGGTAAGCTGTACAGAGCGAATACTAGCGTAAAATAGAAATAAATTCGACCGCCTTGGGCAAAAGTAACGTACGCGCAGGTAGAGACGAGCTAAAGAGGTCGGTCGCGACCGAATGAGCTCACCATCGGGTATTCTGTTAACCGGGAGTGAGGACTAATTTCTATCACAACGCTTAGACATTCATGCATACGTAGACATTGAGCACAGAATAGTTGAAAATTCACCTTGACGTGACGTTGCTCGGGTTTCGTCTCGGATTCCCTTTGTGACAGCAGACAGCTTGGTTTGACTCGTACTTAGGGCGGGAAATTTGAATAAGCCGCATGACTTTTAGTTTATAATTTTAATAAAGAGTTTCAGTTTATTCTCGGATAAAATTTACAAGCGTTGCTTTACAATGAAATATTCTAAATCCAAGTTAAAAGAAAACTAAGAAGCTCGGAAATATCGAGAGACTAAGTCAGAATCAGAATAAAATGTAGGATGGCAATCGGACAGAGCTTCGCCCTGTCAGTTCGAACTCCGGGTGCAGAAGGCTCCTCCTGATGATCACACATGGGCTTTTATAGGTGGATGAAGGTATCGAAAAGGATAGGATAAAGGGTGTGGCTTTTTTGGTTCCGAAAAATGCGTCGGCGTCCCTTCTCCCCGCAGTTAATTCATTGCATATCGGGTGGTCGCCGCCTGTCACCTTCTTGCAGGGCCGGGTTCTCATAATTCGTACCCCCCCTTGTTCCGGGGGGGGGGGGATATGTTAACTCCAGACGTGACACTCCCCCTCCTTGATGGGGGAGTGTGGATCCCAATCTTTGAATATTTTTCTAGATGACCCTATCTCCAAAATAGCAGATTTGACAGTGGCCTATGGCTTGTTGAATGCCAAGCAACAAGAATTAGAAACGTTCGAGTCGGAATTGATAGACGCTCTTCAAGAAGGAACGGCATCTGATCAAGAAATTACAAAAGAGTATGACGAGAGCGATGTCTATAAAAATAAGTACTTGCTGGCCAAATATAAATTTGACAGCTGAATCGCCGCATAGTGCGAGAGCCTCGTCGTCGCCCAGTGCAATTATTGGCGACCGAGGTGGCGACGCAAGTCATGAAAGGAGAAAGAATTATCCTAAGATTGAACTCTAGAAGTTTAGTGGCAACGTACGTGACTGGCTGAAGTTTTGGAGTCTATTTGAAAAGATCCACGAAGACACTAAACTGGACAACGAGGATAAATTTCACTATCTTATGCACGCGGTAGAACTTGTGACTATTTATCCACTGACAGGAGATAATTATGTGAAAGCGATTAAAAGTTTGTAGCAACGTTTTGGATGTGAGGCTCTGCAGATTGAGGTATATGAGCGCGAGTTATTATAATTAGTGCAGAATGCCGTGTCCTCTAAAGTGATACTGTTAGCGAGTTTATACGATAAGATTGAAACGAATCTGCGTGCATTACAGACCTTTGGCGTGACTACCGACAAGTGCGTAGCAATGTTTTTTCCGCTAGTGGAATCTGCGCTGCCAGAAGAAATTTTACGGGTGTGGCAGCGATCAAACAGTTTAAGTGAAGCAAGTGCGACCACAGCAAGTTCAATCGACATGTCCAAATATCGGCTGAGTAAGTTGATCAATTTTTTAGCAGCTGAGGTACAAAGTTAACAACGTATCGCCATGGCTGCGCAAGGATTCAAATGAAACGATAGTAGTGAAGTTAGTAGATCGTTCGCAGATGAAAAAGGCGCAGTCCACGGCAAAAAATGTAACAAGAGCACGTAATTTACTGACAAAAGGCAAAGAAATCACGTGTATATTTTGTGAAAAAAATAATCATGACAGCGCTAAGTGTACAAAAGCCAAAAGTATGTCTTCGGACGAAAGGCAAGAAGCAACAAAAAAGCATCGAGCGTGTTTCAGATGCTTAAAAATAGGGCATGGTAGCAGATTATGCCACGTGAATACGAAATGCTCGAAGTGCTCGCGCCGACATGTTGATATAATGTACTTTGGTGAACAGAAGCTCGAGGATTCGACAAAAAATGAGAAATGCGTTAGTTTACGCAAACGTTAAAAGTGAAAATACGTAGTGACTCGCAAGAAATAGTTGTGCGCGCGGTTATAGATACGGGCTTACAAAATTCAAATGTTTTGAGAGAATTGGCCGATCGACTTAATTACGAACCGATAACGAAGCACGACATGGTCCATTTACTTTTCGGTGGAGAAAAATCCGAGATTACGTCGCATAATAAATATTTGATTCGCGCCGGGAACATAGACGGTAATAACTAATTGGTGCAACTTTAAAGCACTAGACGAGAAAGTTATTTGTTCAGATGTGCTGACAGTTACAAAAGGGAGCTCGCTGCAAGAGCTGCAAAATTTGAACGTTAATTTGACAAATGTGTGCAGCAAAGAAAAAACCGTCGCGATACTTATCGGTGCAGATGTGGCCTGAAAATTGTTAACCGGACGCGTGCATGTGCTAGAAAGCGACTTAACAACAATAGAGACCTACCTGAGCTGGAAGCTTATTCAAATCCACAATATTTTGTATTATATTTTAATTAATTTTTTTTAATTAAAATATAAATTCTTATGACAACTGTGGGCCTGCAGTTTGGTTATTATGCCGTGGATTCTCGTCCCGACCTAGACGAGTTGTCTCCCGAGGTTCGACGTATTACCTGGCTCCGTTGTCACAACTGCTTCTGGAATCTCACCGAAGGTGCTGACGTAATTTGTTCTATTTGTTTTGCTCCGACTGAAGCTCGTCCACTTCGGATCCAGTTAGCTGTCACTGGTGTAAGTATTTTCTTCTCAATTCTTTTTTTATTGATTTATTTGATTGTTTATTTTCTTATTTTTATTGTTTCAGCCCTGGATTCCTGATCCAACCGATGCTCTCTACTCCCCCGCTAATGATTTTAGATTCAAGTATTTTAGTGCTCAATTGTAACTTGTAAAAAGAAAGTTGATTTTTTTGTCAATATATTCTTTTCTATGTATGATTTTCTCGTAATTATTTATCCTTCCTGTCCAATTAAGTATTCAAACTCCTTTTAAAATTTTTTTTTTGGTGGGCGGTTATACTAGCCCGTTTTATTCATTTATTCTTTTTGAAGTACTAGTACGTACTAGTACAGTTTCGAATACTTAGTACAGTGGTCAGCTTCTTTTAGCCATTCCTGTATTAAATTCTTACATGTTCTCTCTTTTGTTGCTCTTATTTTTAAATTAATTATATTGTACTTTCGTTCTCCTTTTCCAGGAACGATTCTTATTATGTGGCTTTATTTATTTCTGACGTAAGTTTAGTTTCGCTCTATAACTCTTTTCGGCTTACAATTTGTTCTCTACATATTACAAACAAACATTTCTACGTTGTTCTAGTAAGCTTTCTTATCATGGATTGCCTTCTTTTATTTATTATTTATTTCTGTTTTCATGTGTATATATATATATATATATATACAT
>QLSS01000114.1:196546-208040 GCA_024372645.1 Trichomalopsis sarcophagae
ACGAGTCAGCGTTTCTTATACGCGCGTACTACTGACTTACTTTTGTACGTTGTCGTTGCACGTCAGGTGTTGATTGGTCGATCGTTGCCGCGTTTCACGTAATTTCACAACTCCTTGAATCGTCACCGACGCTTTAAACACACAAGACGAGTTAAGCGGCCATAAAACGCAGCCTAGGACAGAATTCCGTCCGCACGAAAAATACGTGTCCGCGCAGACTAGCAGCGCGGGACATCCTCAATTCCACAGTCCGCGTATAACTTTAGTAATAGAACAGGCTCTCGAGCCGAAGGCTAGTTCTCCTTGAATCGTCACCGACGCTGTAAAAAGCCAGGAAACGATCCACTGAGTGCCTTTTGTACAAGTAACTTGTCGTCGTGCAGCTGTACCCGGTTAGCGAGTACGAGTGCTATACCTCTGTACGCATCGCCTATTGAGTGCCTAGAAAACACTCAAACTCTGTGTACAAGTTATAGTAGAACTCCTTGTTTTCTGGTTTGAGAGTATGCATCGTGCAACAAGCGAAGGGCCCGTCGATAGCAGACCGGCGTTAGTGGGAAACCATAGAGCAAATTAGATTAACAGTACATAAATCAGCCATGAGTAATCGTGTAGAGTAAGATCAATTAGCATCTGTCGTGCCACGAAGGACTATCCAGTTCAGGTCACATATCAGAACAAAATATACTGTAAGTTAAGTTTTATTGTACCAACATCAAAGTAACTATAAGATACCTACGCACAAGCAATAACATCCTAAGTAAGAAACTGTATTGTCTACTGAGTTCTGGGTTGTCCCCAATAAAACAAAGATAATAATTTAATCAGTTTCTACTATTATTATTCTATTAATTAAGAGTGATCCATATAATAACCTACATCCTAAAGAAGTAAACACATAGATAATCAAGTGCCTATAAAACCAATAGTAACAAAGGTAAGAACCTCAAGACAAGCACAACATCCGCGCATAAGTATAAAAGCGGACTAAGCATCGTTCACCAAAAGCGGACAGCCTACAGTCCGCGCACGAGATTGTCCGCGCAAGTCCCACTAACGCGACAGTCTCGCGTCCCCTTGTGCAATTAGATATACATTGTATATCTATATATCTAGTCCATCCATTCAACTTAAGTATCTCTAGTAACAATAAAGCTCTCGAGCTTATGCTAGTTCTCGCGAATAAATAATTATTTGTAAAACTCGCGCAGCCCGTATTCTTATCAAATACGGTCTTTACAAATGTTTGGATTCGCGTCATTTCAGGCGTCATTTCCATATTTGCGTTTTTGCTTTTATTCGATTTTTGATTATTCGTTTGCATTTGATTCTCATGCGATTTTTCATTTTGTTCAAGTTTTTCAATTGGTTTTTGACCTATAGCCAAATGTTGATTTTGATTTAGAATTTTGATTTGATTTGGATTTAGAACCCCGATTCGACTTCTCTTTAGAGGTTCGATTTGATTTGGATTTAGAAATTCGATTTGATTTTGATTTAGAATTTCGATTTGATTTTGATTTAGAACTTTGTTCTGACTTTGATTTAAACTTTGATGCTGAGTTTGATTTACATCTCCATTTAAATTTTGATTTAATATACCCTCCTCTTTCTTGTTTATAACATGAATATTCCCCATGCCACCGTCTTCTTGAGAGTCGTTTGCTTTAGTACCGTCCGTAGACACTATTGAATGATGTTCCACTGTAAGACAATTATTTCCATAGTCGATATTCGCTCCCGATTGCTCAAAGAAATCAGTTCCTAATAATCCGTTCTCTTTTATCGGGAATGCATTATTCACGACGTAAAATTCTATTTTAAAATAAAGCTTAATCATCCCTAGAGTTTGTGTCATTTCTGATGTGATTCCCCTAAGGTTAATTATGACATTTTCATTAATTTTTACACCTATGCCGCATTCATTTTTCTTTAACAAATTAGGACCCGCACCTGAGTCTAGTATAATAAGGAATTTTTCTCCCGTTAACGGATTATGTAACTCGATTGTCGGTGACTTTGCATACGAGCTTAGTCTTATTTCCCGTATGTTGAAAGGGGCGGTGGCTTGCTTTGCCATGGCGCCTGCTGTGTGGCTTGGTAGCTGCTCGTGGGCTTCGTCCTATTGATTTCTCGTGACTTGCTACTCGGCGATCGGCCTGCGTCCTGCTGTAGCCCTTGATTTTGGTACCAACAGTTTACTGCCGTATGTTTCATTCTCCATCAAATTTGACATTTTTCTAGATTTTGTTGTGTTACTATGTTAACTTGCGCATTATTATCGTATTTTGTTGCCGAATTCTTTTTCGAATCTTTAGTTTCCTGATAGTAAGCAAAGTCACGCTCGACTTGTATCGCTGCTACAATTGCTTAATTTAGATCGTTGTATTCTCCAATGCGCGTACTTATTGGCCAATCTAAGCTCTTTTTGAAATAATAAACTATGTTCTATGGAGTTCGGTTCTGAATATTGCCGTATTTCTTCTTTTCATGTTCGCGGCGGCTTTAATATTTACGTCTAAGATTCTAATCCTGTTTGAATATGTTACTACTTGTTCCCCTTTACCTTGCCTTATACTCGCGAGTTCTCCCAATAGCTCATCAGAGGATTTTCCCGAGCCGAACGTCGATTCGAAATGTTTACTTATCTCTTTCACGCTTGTAAATGATGTTGGATTTTTGCTAAAATCTGGAATAGTTTTTAATTTAGAAATATGCGTAGTTCTAGGATAGTTTTATTTTACTATAGCTGTAAAAACCCAAGCGCAGACGCTGCACCGAGTTCGTCGCCGAAATCGGCAGCTCATCTGCTCTTTTATGACAATAAGTTTCTCGGAGACGTGGTCTGTTTACTGCCCACGAAAAATACGTGCGACAAACACGGCAATTAGGGATTAGGAAGGAGCGCGCACTTCGCTAAGTGTGCGCTCTTTATGATACCCAAGGGTCCGTCCGCTCACGCTTCGACCGCGTCGTCGCGTACCTGGATATCGGTAGCGTCCTTCCTGCGATCAGCCGTAGGACCGCGTCACCGAGGTATTGTAATACCCTCAGCGGAGGATAGCAGTTAATTCTGCCTGAATCGAGTAAGCGAGCAGTTGTCCAGTCGAACGCTTCACTGACAACGCTGTGATACTTATATTCATTTCCTGTTTTAATTTTTTTGTATTAATAAATATACTTAGCAAAAGAAGCTATACCCAGCTGGACTATTTATTTTCAACAAATGATTTATTTATTGTAGAGTTATATGCGTCTCCATCTAGTTTTGAATAAATATTTTTTGCTAATTCGGCCTCTGCTTCCGGCGTTAAAGGCGTTAAGACAAAAACGTGTACGGGCATATTCTTTCCGTTAAATTTCGGTAAATCTCTCATTACTTTTTCCGCCGCTTTACTGTGTAAAATACTAACTGACGCGCTATTATATAATTCCGATAAATTTTTTCCCGCTTCATCTCCCGGACCAACCAGCATAATGAATGTAAATCTTCTGAGCGGTAAATTTGTTAATAATCTATTTGCTCTCCCGGTTCCGCTTGTTCTTGGTGTTATAAAGTCACTTTCCCTGTCCTGAGTCATGTCGACTTTTAATGTTAATGGTTCCATGTAGTCTAATTTTTCTGTGTCATTTCCTCCTAATGCTCTAATTATTTTTGCCGGATTAATTCTTGCTTCAATGACATCTCCTATTATGTTTATTATAATATTACTATTTGCTACCTTTTCGATTTCTTCACGTGTTACTATTACTTTCAAAAGTTCGATTAAAGTCACTTCGCTCGGTTCTTCCTCCTCATTTCCTATAATATCCCGAAAAAGTTGATAAATTGCTTTATTGTCCATTTATCGTCTTCTAAATCGGTTTTTGCGATTTTTGCGTTATTTTTTAAGATGTTCACCGCGTTTAAAACTTTATTATCCGATTGACTCGTCATCGTTGTTGCTCTATTTCCCGCTGTGTTCGTTTATAAATCCAAACCGGAAAGGGGCCCCCAATTTCTGTTACGTCCGGAAAGCCGCACACAGCGAATACTCGCGTACAATAGAAATAAATTCTTATTTGTCGGAAAACTTTGTCCGACCTTTAGTTAAGCGCGGCGGATTTAACCGACCGCCTTGGGCAAAGGTAACGTGCGCGCAGGTAGAGACGAGATAAAGAGATCGGTCGCACCCGAACGAGCTCGTCATCGGGTATTCTGTTAAGCGGGAGTGAGGACTAATTTCTATCACAACACTTAGACATTCATGCATATGTAATGTCCCACGTTTATACTCTTAAATTATATATCTGTACATCCTGCGAATCGGCAACCGTGTGAGCACGTAGAGAGTGCATACGGATCGTAGGTGCATCCGACTGTGACATTACACAACTGAGCGCCGGAAATCGGAGCGAGTGCTCTGACCTCTGTGTCAGCACTCCTCGTGCGCGTGAAAGACGACTACAAGGCGTACGCGTCAATCCTTTGTGGCAAATGCTGATTAGACTACCACGATCTAAATTTCATAATTGCGTGAATCGGTATCGAGACTTTAAAAACCCCGGAGCCGATCCACGCAGTGCCTTTTTGCGTAGTGACTTATTCACTGGTGGCTACAACTGATTCTAAGGTGAAGCGGCTGGGTTTGCTAGTGTTAGTGTTTGGCTCGTGCTAAATCCGTCCAACACCTTGGGAGTGTGCTTAATCCGTCCCTTGGCATAGCATACACCGGAGAGCCCTTTGAATACAGATAAGTGCCACAGGGAGAAGTACAAGCTAATGTCCGTCGAGTGGAATCTCCGGCATTAGCAAGAGCAGTTGACCATCCCTACTTTCAAATTATCACGTAAACACGTGTAGATAATAAAGTCAGCATCTGCCACAAAGGGTAATTAGACCCATCTAGAGTGCGCAGGATATTAATAATAGTAAGTTGTTAAGATAAATCGTAAGTAGTTTACAATTAATAAATCAATAAGATTAACTTACTAAATACAACTGTAAAACGACAACATCGTATGCTAAATATAGCAATCTCCGTAAACTCTATATCTAAACGTCTGTGAAGTGCTCTGGGTCAATAAAATATAACAATCAATAAACAAAACCATTGTGTACTAAATTGATGACAACAACTAAACCTCAATCAGAACAAATAAACTCGAATTTACTTCACAGTAACGACGTCCAGATAAGATTACTCTACTCGTGGACTAACTATTTGCGTCCACACACAAGACAAGTTAAGCGGCCATAAAACGCAGCCTAGGACAGAATTCCGTCCACACGAAAAATACGTGTCAGCGCAGACTAGCAGAGCGGGACATCCTCAATTCCACAGTCCGCGTATAACTTTAGTAATAGAACAGGCTCCCGAGCCGAAGACTAATTCTCGCGAATAAATAATTATTTGTAAGAATCGCACAGCCCGTCCTACTATGTAGTACGGTCTTTACACATACGTAGACATTGAGCTCAGAATAGTTAGAAATTTACCTTGACGTGACGTTGCTCGAGTTCGTCTCGGCTTCCCTTTGCGACAGCAGACAGCTTGGTTTGACTCGTACTTAGGGCGGGAAGTTTGAATAAGCCGCGTGACTTTCAGTTTATAATTTTAATAAAGAGTTTCAGTTTATTCTCGGATAAAATTTGCAAGCGTTGCTTTACAATGAAATATTCTAAATCCAAGTTAAAAGAAAACTAAGTAGCCCGGAAATATCGAGAGACTAAGTCAGAATCAGAATAAAATGTCGGATGTCAATCGGACAGAGCTTCGCCCTGTCAGTTCGAACTCCGGGTGCAGAAGGCTCCACCTCTTGATCACACATGGACTTTTATAGGTGGATGAACGTTTAGAAAAGGATAGGATGAAGGGTGTGGCTTTTTTGGTTCCGAAAAATGCATCGGCGTTCCTTCTCCCCGCAGTTAATTTATTGCTTATCGGGTGGTCGCCGCCTTTCACCTTCTTGCAGGGCCGAGTTCTCATAATTCGTACCTCCCTTTGTTCCAGGTGGGCAGCTATAAATTCGGTATTGATCTTGTTGGATGACCTCCTAGAGTCATAACACGTGTCTTGTCTGTTGTAACCATGTGCGTAGCTGATTAGATTTGTTATTGCATTAGTGGTAGTCTCATGTTGTTAAATCCTGCCATATGCCTTATACAGCGTTCCCTGCTGTACCGACGAATGGTCTTATATCGTTGGGTTCCTGTTGTTTTTTTCTAGTACCGACTGACAGTTTATTTGTTTAAATACGTTATCGCCAGACGTGACAACTGTAACAGTGCGAAAAGCAAATTTGCGTCCTAGACTTTTCACCGTTTTCCAGTGGATCCTTCATACTGTCATATGTAAGTTGTAATTCAGTGGTTTTTTGTGAAGATTCTTAGAGTATGTGATGTGCGTGAGTTCGTGTTATGTGTATGCGGTCGCAGTCATGCAGCGTGAAAACAGTGGGTGGTCAAATGCTAAGCTATTTGACGCCTAGCCCGTACGTATATGCATCGGTTTCTTTGAGTGAGTAATCAGCATAATAAATGTGAGTGCTCTACACTTTTGTCGTAGATATGTGCACATGCATTTTGAACTATACTGAGAGATGCAGCAATTTTCGTGGATAATTATGTGTTCTACAGTTGTTTACTGTTTACGAGGCTGCTTAGGGGAGATGCGCCCAGCATGGATATCCCCAGTTCTTTTTAGTGTAACTTTTATTAGGCACGACCGCGGTACGCAAGTTTTGCAAGCAAAAAATGTGTGAGATGCGCCATATCTTACGCAATTTTTGATCGATAGGGTTTTATGTTGATCCTCTACGTCGTTTTTGACTGTGGGCACAATTTGTTCGACTTTTCCGTGTATTTTTGAATCAGAATTTTTGTATTTGACAATATTTTTGTGTTTGATAATCAAAAATTATCTCTGAGAGACTTCTACAAAAAAAGTTAAATGAAGTAATTGCAGACCTTTGGATAATACAATTTTTGTCTTTCGACATGAAATGATGAAAATGCTTATAACTCAAGTTAACAGCCCATAATCGTTTACTGCATTAAAAAATCAATTATTTACCACAAAAATTTGTGGCTGTACATTCTAGATTAAAACGTTAAGTTTATTAGTTGTTGATATTTTCAAAACACAAATTTTTGCCATGACATATATTTTTTCGAAACGTTTTAACGAAGCATAAATCCTCAAAAACTGTTTAAGAAGATAATTAATAGGTAGCGAGCGCGCAGCGTGAGCGTCGGTGGGTTTGGCGGGCACGAAACTCGAGCTTGAGCGATCGCGCCTTAACAATGCGTCGCGCGCTACTTTGACGGAATGGAAATTCAAATATTGTATTGATAAAAAATGCTGTTCAAATATATGTCTTTATATTCTCTAGTCCATTTTATACGAGGCGTAAAATTTGCATGTGTAAAACACGTTATTTAAAATAGTTATTTGTTTATTAACTAAGAAAAAAAAAATAAAATAAACGTGAAAATTTTAAACGTTGATTTTATGAGTAAGAAATTATGTTTAGTTTTTTTGAATTCAATACAGTTTGTTCTGATTCTTTTTAAATTATTTTAAATCTGTTAAACAAATTTTTATGATGTGCTTGGATTAAAACTGATTGAAGCGAATACGTACGTTTCAATGCATTTCGATCGTTTATTAAATGAGGGTTTAGAGTTGCTAGTTGAATCGCAATTAATATGACTCAAAACTGTATGAATTCATTTATCTAATACGTTAACCAGTTCTGAATTGTGTTTATTTTTATTTTTCAACACTTCGTGCGCAATACGTGGTTTGTCAGGCTTTTTCGTGCGTGAAACACAAGATTTGTTGATAGTGCGCGAAGCATATAATGTGGCCTGAAACATATCGTTGCTTACTAAAGGAGCTCGATAAAAAAAATGTTAAAAAAAATAGTTCGATACACGTACATAAAGTAAGCCATTCGCGTTCGTTATTATATGAATCGCTTACTTCACGCACTCACTCACTCGTATCAAAATATACCATTTTGGTACTATTTTGATTTGTTTTTCAAATTGCAATAAATCGTACTATTTAATAATAAGGAACAAGGGTAACGAACGAGGGTCGGCATGCGAGTTACTTCCTCATTGACTTATGGTTTTTGTACATTAAAAAAAAATTATGTACTTCATCATTTTTTATACGCGCGTAAAATTCAAAGTATTTTTATGTATTATTTATTAGGATGGGTAAGACGTTATTACAAATAGTACTTTTGATTTTTATTTTGTTATAGTTTGAAGAAATAGCTTGAAGCGATTCAATTCGAAAAACGATGAAGAAGGACTGAAGAAGTTACAAGAGAAGCGGGTATGTAGTAATGATTTCTCTCTCTCTCTCTCTCTCTCTCTCTCTCTCTCTCTCTCTCTCTCTACGTACATACGCTGCGTACAAGGGCTAGGCTGGAGACCAAGAAGTGGCAGGGCTGCCAAACGTTCGTCAGAGAATGGAGACTTTACATGCGCTGTAACGATGACATCGAGCGTGCTACCATCAGCAACACCGACGCCGAGCTAGAGACTTTTCTAGCCCGGTTTCCGCCCACTGCCAACATCGTCCAACACTGAGGCTACAACACACGCATCATTCCACCACACCCACCATCAAGCTCATCTGCCACGTCTTCATCTGATTGTTAGGTATCTCTGTCGGAAGATCTACGAGTCTGTCATTTTAATGCGAACTCGCTTACGCGGCTCATTGAGATGATCAGGCATTTCTTATCCACTCGCTCTCCATTCCACTTAATAGCTGTTACTCAGACCTGATTAAGATTAAGATTAAATCTTTGACAGTTAGCATTATTTCATCATCTATCGGTGAATAGTCTGGCAAGCCAGGCAAGCCTAAATATCTCTTCTGTAAGGTATCGGCAAAGGGAGTCTCTCCTATCCACGTGAGGGTTGTGTATCGTCCACCTCATGCACCATTCTTCTAAGGCTCTAACTTCATAGACTAACTAACAACCCACATGCACAACTATTCCACGGAGGTCATAATGGGAGACTTCAACTCTGACCAACTTTCGTTATCTGAAGATGCCAAGTTCATCCAAGGCCTTCATTAATGAAAACTCCCTTTCATCTGTTCCCTATGATGCCACGCACCACAAACAGGGTTCTGATACCTGGCTTGACTTGTGTCTAATCGACGAGTAGGATCGCCTGCTGTCATACTAGAGGACAAACTCAGCTTTCATCAACGGACATGACCTTATCACGACGTACAGATTCCACCATACGTACCTAACACATACTCTTACAGAGACTTTAAAGGAATCAGCGCCGCGAAGCTAAGGGACTTTCTTAGCTTATTTGACTGCTCATCCCTCACCTCTTCATCACTCGACGAATGCATATCCATACTTATCGCTAACCTCACTAACGCCATCAATCATCTCGTCCCATTACGGACTGTGACACTAAGAAGACAGCGTCACCCCTGGTTCACCACGGTTCATCATGACCTTGTATCTGAGAGAGATTGTCTTTACAGGTGTTTCAGGAACTCCAGGCTCGATTCGGATCTTCGCATATATAGGCTAGCTAGAGACAATGCTCACAAATAAGTCGAGGAAGTCAGGCTGAATTATACTATTCACGCCTGTCAACCTTGGAGAGAGCTGGAGAAACTTGGAAGTTCTGTCACCAAAGCCCCTTCACCATCTCGTTTTAGCACAGATGAACTCAACAAGCATTTCAGCTCGATCTCCAATGATCTGTTAGCTCCTGCTGTTGAGGATTATCTTCTCACCCTGGAAAGTCTTGACCTCCCGGAGCATTTGAAGTTCAGCACCATAACGGAATCGGATTTGTTGGCTGCAGTATCGCACTTTGACACTCAGGCCAGGGGAAGCGACGGATTCCCTCAAAAGGTTATCATCTCAAAAGCATTGCCAATTCTCGCTCCGCTAATAAGTCATATTTTCAATCTGTCTCTGAACGAACCCTGTTTCCCATTTGCCTGAAAATTGTCGCTTGAGCGTGCACTCAACAAAGTCAGTTCTCCAACAGCCCTGACTGACTACCGTCTGATTTCACTTCTCTGCTTTCGCTCCAAGGCCCTGGAGTAGCTGGTGCACAGGAAAGTCTCACAATACCTTGAATCAAGACTCTTACTAGACAACTGTCAAACAGGCGTCCGCACTATCCACAGCACTCAGTCTGGCCTAATTAAGCTAACTGATGATGTCAGGGTCGGGATAAACAAAAAGAAAGTGACACTTCTCATCCTCTTTGACTTGAGCAAGGCGTTTGAAACTGTATGGCACGTCCGGCTCCTGCGAAATCTAGCCACCTTCCGCTTCTCTAAGCAGGTCATCCGCTGGTTCGCCTCCTATCTCACTAGGAGAGAGCAGGCTGTCGTTGGTGACAATAGCAAGCGTTCCTCTCCGCGGCGTCTTAACATGGGCGTCCCGCAGGCCTCCGTTTTAGGTCCCTTGCTGTTCGCATTGTACATCAACGACATCGGTTTCTGCCTTGATTCCAATGTTTCCCATCTTATCTATGCGGATGACTTGCAAATTTATAGTCAATGCCACCTCGAGGAGCTCGATTCTTTATCAAACAAAATGAGTGCTAATGCTGAGAGGATAATGGGCTGGGCTGCTCAAAACAGGCTTAAATCCTCTGTGCGTAATCTGGGATTGGTGCTTGTATCCAATCTTGCGTGAAAGGAGCATGTTACACAAGTATGTAAGCGTGCTCACTCACTAATGCACAGGCTTTACTTTTTCAGAAAGAGTACCAATCTCAGGTTGCGCGAGCATCTTGTGCAAGCTATTTCCGATCATCGACTACTGTTCTCTTGTATACTGTGACCTGACGCAGGAATTCAACTCAAAACTACAGAGGCTTGCGAATACAGGAATTCGATAAATTTATGGCGTAAGGAGAGATGAGCACATCTTCCCGTACAGGCGGGAGCTGCAGTGGCTAACCACTGTCAACACTTCGGACGCAGGAAGTACTTCACAGCTTGTTTCCTATGTAAAATGTTTAACTTGGTCGTACCATCATACGTACTGGCCTATTTTGACTTCCGCGTCACACTCCGGCCTGTGAGGGGCGAAGTGACACCTCTGGAAGTTCCTGCTTTTGCGACGGAGACGCTGAGCAACTCGTTCCATATCAGCACTTCATACTTATGGAATAACCTGCCACCACACATCAGAAACACTTCATCCACCGTCACTTTCAAAAAACTTGCTAAGAATCACTTTTTTCAAATCGAAAACACATATCTCATACACAGTTCACGCACATGCACACACCTACTTCCTCGCTCTTTCCACCTTCACTATGGCCATACTCTCTCACTATGTATGCCTCAATTTATTATCTATTGTTTTTTCTTTTCTCACTTGTAATGCTTCAAACTTATGATCGTACAATATAATATACGCAAAATAAAACTAATCTAATTTAATCTCTCTCTCTCTCTCTCTCTCTCTCTCTCTCTCTCTCTCTCTCTCT
>QLSS01000114.1:208050-222537 GCA_024372645.1 Trichomalopsis sarcophagae
TCTCTCTCTCTCTCTCTCTCTCTCTCTCTCTCTCTCTCTCTCTCTCTTTATCTCTCAAGACAAAGAGAGTCGTCACCTACCTGTGTAGAGAAAGTGTACCCGCGAGTGGTACGTGTGCGCTACGAGAGCCGAGGTTTTTGAGGACTTTGCGACTCAGGATGAGACCGCTGAGGAAGTTGCAATGAATCCGTATGTAGCTTTGATCAATACAGCTTGTTCGACCGTCGTATTAATAAAAGTAAGAGAATTTTTTCTTTAACTTTTAAATTTTCTTAAAAAGTTATTATTACTAACCATAATAATTTTTTAAGTTGTTAGATGTCGACTGAACGAAGGCATGGAGCCCTGTCCGGATGCAGATCCAGAAAATGACGTGGCTATGATTTTTCAAGCTGAGACGAGATATGTTCTATGACTGCGTGCGAGATGTCCGAGTTGTTCAGCGACTTCATTTAATGCTACAACGGTCGTGCGGAAGAATGAAGGCTCGCTTTTTTGCAGTCGACGACGATAATGTCATCAGCAGCAGCGAGGAAATAGGCCCATCATCGCCGGAAATATCATCGGACTATTTAACAGTGCTGAGCCCTACATTGGCGATGCTGCAGGAGGTCTGGTTCAACGATGCAGGTCATCCGATCATCGATGACAGAATTGCGAGCGGCAACAGCGTACGTGATCGTCAATATTTTTGGAGATGCGAAAGCAACATTTTTCTGTACTTTTTGCAATCGCGGCTACAATATTATCGAGGATCGCCACTGTAGGCAGCTGTGTTCGGTATAGATGCACAAAGTTCATCGATAGTCTCAGCTATTTTCAAATGAAGTTGGCCGCATTACCTGCTACATTTGGTTTAGGTGTGCAACTGTAGGCTACGAAAAAAAGCTAGTTTTAAAGCTTTAAAAAGCTTTAAAACCTTGGCTAACGCCTAATACCATGACGCCATACCGGATGCGTACTATTATTCGCCCGACACTATGTCGTAGAGCGAGCACGAGCAGTTTTTGCTGTGGCACACCAAGATGCGTGCAGCGAACGCAGTATTTGATTTCAGCAAGGAAATCGTCGACTACTGTCGCATGGATGTGACGATTCTGCGTCGCACGTGTGTGGCTTTCAGGGAAATTATTCTCGAGGTCGGAGACATGGACCTGTTTGTAGTGGTTACTGCAATCGCGCCTGCGTGCTCTCATCTCTATAGAAACAATTTCTTAAAGCTACAGACTATAGGAATAGTCCCCAGGGGCGGATAAAGGCGCGCCGACAAGCACTTCCAAAAAGACGTTGAGTGGCTGCTGTAGTGCGAGCGAGAGATCGGTCACGAAATTGTACATGCAGGCAGAGCGAGCAAATATCGGCTTCCCGAGAGATTTTTGGTCGACGGATTCCTACCATCTACCAATCCAGCAGAAAATGCATTGTTTTTGAATACCGGAGCTGCTACACACATGGCTGCCCTGAATGTTTCAAAAACAATCGCAACAAGCCGAATGTCTGGGATCGTACTTTCGATGCGTTGCTCGAGAGTATACGCACTAAAATCGCGCAAATCCAACAGCTTGGTTACGAGACGTGTGAAATTTGGGAGTGCGAGTTTGACAGAGTCAAGCGTGAAAATCCCGAAATCGCTAAGTACGTGTCAAAGCATCCGCTTATCAGCAGAATAACGCTTAATCCACGTGACGCGTTCTTCGATGGACGGACCGAAAATTTTGTTGCAGTTTACAATGCTAAGCCAGGCGAGCGTATTCTGTATACAGATATATGCTCGCTGTATTCTTACATTTGTAAACAAAGTAGATTTCTGTTCAGTCATCCAATGGTTTACGTCAGCGAGGAATCTGATGAGCTGACGGGTGGCAATCTCAATAATTTTTCGGCCATAGACTAGCAAAATATACGGTTATACCGCCGAGAAAATTGTATCATCCTCTTTTGCCGATAAAAATGCACGGTAAGCTTCTCTTCTCACTGTGTCGTACATGCTGCGAAGAGATGCAGCAGAGCGATTGTTGCCATCCGGATGCGAGTCAGCGAGAGTTCAGCGAAACCTGGGTGGCGGATGAGTTGCGAAAAGCCGTAGAACTCGGCTATACTATAACTGAAATATCCATCATATGGTAGTATAGTATGAGCGAGTATGTTCCGGTCACAGGTGAAGGAGGACTTTCCGCTGGCTACATCGACACTTTTTTGCGATTAAAGCAGTCAGCATCATAGTTTCCAGCTTGGTACATTGACGCGGAATCGAAAGCGTTACGTTCGCGAGTATCGCGAGAATGAAGGGATCTGGAAAAAATCGTGAAAAACCCTGGCCTGAGCACTGTTGCAAAGCTCTATCTGAACTCGTTCTAAGACAAGTTCGGACAGAGCGATAATTTAAAACAGACGGTGATCGTGAAGGAGCGCCAAGACCTCCTTAAACTTCTAACGGCCGAGGATAAAGAGGTCTTAAGTCTCCTGCTGGTCAACGAGGAGATGATGTACGCAAGCTGGCAGTACATCGACGATGCTGTGGAGTCTGCTCCATATAAGAACGTAGTTATACCATCCTATCCTACACGACAATACTGTCCCGCTTGAAACTATTTTCGTATTTGGAGAAGCTCGGCAAGCGAACGCTGTACTGCATCATTGATTCGTGCATATTTATGTGCAACGAAAACGCACAAGAATACAGGCCCCTGTTAGGCTCGTTGTTCGGTGATATGACCAACGAGCTCAATGAATTTTACGACTATAAAACTGTGAATTCGAGAACTGGCGAGATATCCGAAAAATGTAAAGTCAGGGGTATCTCGCTAAATTTCTCGTTAAAAGACTGCCAGATTACACTGTCGTCACGCGAGGAGAGGTCAAATCGTGTAGCCTAGTTCTAAAAAAATGTAGGTATTTTACTTCCGGGTTATCGCTCCCGTAAGATTACAAAAGTTAAGTATAGTATGTAAGTTGTTTGTAAATAAATAAAAGTAAATTTAAGAATCTCGTTTTTGTATTAGTTTTTAAGTAATATG
This sequence comes from Trichomalopsis sarcophagae, assembly GCA_024372645.1. Lineage (NCBI taxonomy): Eukaryota > Metazoa > Arthropoda > Insecta > Hymenoptera > Pteromalidae > Trichomalopsis > Trichomalopsis sarcophagae. The sequence continues at coordinate 211,068 of QLSS01000114.1, forward strand.
AATTGTTCTGCGTTATGTTTAATAAATTTATAATAAAAAAAATTATTTTAAAATTTTTCTTGTAATTATAACATCCTTCTCTCTCCTTTACCCACTCATCATCGCACGCTTATAGGCGAGCCGTACATGCACGCGTATAGGCGGCTCATCTGCGGATGATACTCGTGGCCGCTAATATACGCTTATAAGCGGCTTGTGTGAGTATACGCGTGTACAAGGCCCGCGAGAGTATACGCGTATACGCGGCCCGCCGCCGCCGTCGCCTCCCACAGTTGAGGAATAATATTAATAAAAAGCGCTTTTCAAAGAGAGCGCTTTAGCCGAAAAGATGGATACACGTTGGAAGCATCCTTTTACGGCGTGCATACCAGGACCGACAGGAGCTGGAAAAAGCTGGTTTCTGAAAAAATTTTTCGAGCATCTGCTGGAGATGTGCGATGCTCGCATCGACAGGATTCTTGTTTTGTCAATTTGTTTAAGACTCGGGAAAATAGGTTGTGCTATGTGTATATTTAGATTTATTATTTCAAGATGAAAAAAGAAAGAAGAACTTATACATTTAGAGACATCAAGCGTTACAATTACTCCAGTCGATCGTCGATCTCACTCCCTTCGATGCTCGTTCAACACTGCCGATATTTTTGGCTGTCGCACGCGGATGCGGCGTCACTTTTCCTCCCACTACGTCCTTAGCCACTACCTTAATTGCAGGTATAGACCGAGGTCCGAGTACCGATTGCTACAGACCCACGCCTGTCTTAAAATGCCCTATCATAAACGACCCTATTATAAAACTAAAACGTGTCTCCGATGGCGAGCGGCGGATTTGGTTTTTCCCATAAGCTTAATCGCTACTCTAAGGCTTTCTCCGAATTTTCCTGTACTCTACGCCATTACACATCTGCTCATTTTTCTTATAATTTTATGCTAACATAACAATTCTGTTCTACTATACCGAATGGCAAGAGACGTACCGCAGTGAATTCAAAGTTGGCGTGAGTGCTGATGTAACTATCGAGTTTCGAGAGGGACTTCCGCAGCGAAGCGATTACTCCGTGGATACGGGAAAGAAAAATTGACTGATTCTCGACGACTTGAAGCAAGAATCATCGAACGATATAGTCCTGAAATTGTTCTCGCGTTCTTCTCATCATTTGAATTTATCGGTCATTCTGGTGACGCAGAATATTTTTCACCAGGGAAAGTCTTAGCGCGACATAAGATTAAATTCAAAATATCTTCTTATATTTAAAAATCCTCGCGGCAGAGCTCAGATTCGGCATCTCTCGCGACAAATTTATCTTCGAAGCTTCTGCAGGAGGCATTCGTATCTTTTTCTCGATCTAACTCAAGCGGCCGTGGACGAGTATAGGGTTCGCACTTGTATATTCCCAAGCGACGATACTCAGTACGCGTACGTGCCGAAATTCAGTAAAAAGTAAAAATACAAAATAGGTGTGCAGAGCTCTCGGCATTGACCGTAGGCGAGAAGCTATGGCGTCAACAACATCGAAGAAGAAACAGGATGGCTGGTGTATACCCGAGGCTGCGCTCGAGACCAATCATTTCAGCAGAAAACGAGTAGATGTACTGAACGCTCTTTGTCACACGGACGGCCAACAACGTACGGCTCTTTTACGCACAGCCGACAAGAGACTCGTGCGTTGCATATGCTAGTGCGCTTCGAATATCTTGCACGGTGTAATCAAAATCAAAGACTCGCATAAACGACGACTCAAAAAGCACAAAAACGTACTGAAAAAATTGACGATTTGCAATAATAAGAAATCTGTCAGCGATTGGCAGAAAAAGAACAAGGCAAGTTCTCATAGAGCACAGTAGTGCTTTTTTTCTATATTTAATTCAAAGTCAGCAGCAGCGGAAGACTAAAATGGATCGTGCGAGAAAAATGATTATCGTTCCCGAAACTGTATTTTCGCGCATGCAAAACGTTCAGCCAGCAGCAGCAGTACCGCCAGTAGTAAACAAGTCGTGTGAAATCTCTGTTCAAACGAGCGGCAACTATCTCTCGAGACTCGATTCCGAGATGCACACAATTCTAAATTCGAATAAATTTATAGATGAGCGTGAAAAATGTCAAAACTATTTACAACTACTGCGGCGATATCTATTTTTCAAAGATTCCGAACGTTACGCTGAGCACGATTACGAACCCGACGTCGACGAAATATAGACCACATCGGCACCAATGACTGAAGAAATTATACTTGACAGCATGCCCAAGAGTTACGCTCAAAAAACGCGCCTTTTGCTAAAACATTGAAAAACTGTTGCTGACGATCGTCTCGAGTGGGATAGCACTGGCAGAGTCAGTATAGATGGCCGGCCTATACAAGATTCTAACTTTATAGAACTGATTAGCGACGTTCTCGCACGCAGGAAAAAAAACACTGGATCAGTCGGAAGTGCCCATCGGCCGTTTACCTTTCGCAAAATTCATCAAGACAGTCGACACACCGATAAAGCTGATTGGAAACCTAGTAATAGTGAAAATTGGTAAAAATTTGACTGAGCCGAATAATACAGCGAAATGACGACTGCCTAGTAAAGAGAGCATCGACGCGTTGATGGAAATACACAACGCTAGCAGCAGCGAATTACCTGTATCGCCTGCTTTGATGAGAAATCGAGCAAAGAACAAGTGGCTACGTCTCGCAAACTTTTAAGCATGTCGTTGTCGTACGAGCAGCAATACTACGATGTCTTGCACAAGGCTAGATACACGGGTGCGCGCAAGCTCGTGGGTGTAAATCGAAAAGATAAATCATTTAGCGCGGCTGACACGCGGGAGAAATAACGTATATACGAGTGGCTTCGTAATAAAGATGCCTATACTCTTCACAGACCCGTTAGGCGTAAATTTCCGTAGTTAAGTTACAACGTGAGCAACATGGACGACGTATAGGAGTGCGATTTGCTTTAATTAACTACGATCAAAGAGCACAACGACGGATACTGTTACCTACTCGTTGTAGTGGATGTATTGAGTAAACACGCGTGGCTGGAGCCTCTACACGATAAAACTACAGCCAACGTCACCGCAGACTTCGGACGGATACTTGAAAGCAGCAACGGTCGCATCCCGATACTTTTACAATCCGACAAGGGTAACGAGTTTGTATACTCGACGTTTCAGAAATTTCGACATCAAATTCCGTACAGCTCAAAACCCCGATATCAAAGTGGCTGTGGTGGAAAGACTAAACCATACTATACGCGAACCTGTGACGTGAGAATCTACAATGGTGCGAAAGCGCGCAAAAATTTAGCGAAAAGAGCTCGTCTGCAATTGACTTACAAGACTCGCGAGAAGATGGCGTCAGGTGTAATCAATAAATACAAGCCCGGATCTTACGTACGCATGAGTCACACGAAAAATACTTTCGAGAAGGGATACGAAAAAAACTTTAGCGAGGAAGTTTTTCAAGATAAAGCGCATATTCAACAGACAGCAGTTACCAACGTTTATCTTTTCTATCTCGAGGAGCTCGCTCACGTTGGCACAAAACGCATATTGGACGCTGCTGAGCAATTCAAAATAGAACACGTAATTCGTACAAAGGGTCGTGGCTCGAAGAAGCACCTACTCTTCAAGTGGGCTGGCTATCCAGACAAATTCAACTCGTGGATTAAACCCTCCAAAGTACAAAAAATGTAAAAATAGACCAGAACGATTTTTAGCTAGTTCTGCCTAGCAACAGCAGTATGATGTACTACAACGAAAACGCCACCAGCTGATTTACAACGCAACTCTCGCGCGAGCTTAGACTCAGCGGGAATTGGTCCGTTGCGTTCGTCGAAATTCAAGTGCCAAGCACTGTCACGCACATTCAAGAATCGGAAGCCTTTTACGCGTTTAAACAGTCGAAAAAGGCAAAGCAGGAAACGCATTTTTCTGCACGGTATTTACGACATGATCGAGCAACTAGCCAACGTAATAAATAAATCAGCCGCCTTTCACGATCACCTGCTTCTCAAAGTTGCACCCTTTCAAAATGGCTACTACATGCTACAGCGCAAGTGTACCTGCGTTGATCAGCATCAGACAACGTTTAACGAAAAAATTTGCTGTATTTTCGGTTTCGAAAATTCGGAGACTCGGCGAAAAATCGGCACCTTTGTCACATCGTCGATGGGCAGTGTAGTCGCTAGGGAACAGACCAGCATTGCTTTCCTGAGCTATTACCGATCAGCTCTACGTGTACACGGATGTATGCGAGCCACACACTGTAGGCGACACTCAAGCTGCTCTACTGCGTATAGTTTCCGTGGATAGTGCAAAGTACAAATTTGGCAGTAATATCGTGAGACGTTTTGCACCTGCTCATTATATACCACTTTTACATCACAGTTTTTTCTCGATTATCATAGATATAAGGGATCAGCATAGAGTGAGAATACCATTCAAATATGGAACGCTGACGGTTACGCTTCACTTTAAATGTAATCGCGAGAGAGAAAGAGAAAGAAAGAGAAAGTGCAACGCTATGTCACGATGAGTCACTACATACGCTACTACGACAAGCAAGTAAGAGGTGGAGGAGTGAGACACGTCTAGTCCGGTTCAACGTATCAGTGCGGACAAGGTGTAGGTGCGTGGCTCGGAGGTTTATTTCGCAAAATTCTTGCGTACATCGCTTCTGGTGCCAGAGCTGTGGTCAAAGAGGCTGTGCAAACTTTATCGTGCAAACATTATCGTGGGCATTAACATGTTGGACGATGTTGCAAACAACGGCTCGAATTTCAAGGAGGCGTTCAAATATCGTACTAATAAGTCTGGAAAAAAATTGAACACAAAAGCCGGTGAAAAGATAGCAGAAATGATGAAAGACTCTGGTTATAAATCACGCACAATGCATCGAAGGCGTAAGTTGAGAAAGACACGTACATCGAGTCAATCGAGTTTGAGAAGTGTTAAGGATATTTTTTATCCTAGACGTATTTAGTTTTGGAAAAAAATGGCATTTTCATATTCTCACTTGACAGAATGCATGTCCAGCGAGCTGGATCTTTTCACGCTTCCAGCCACCGAAACGTCCATTGAAAGCAGTAGGGAAATCATTGATGTACTGTATATTTTAACAATATTGTATCTATTTAATATCACGACTCTTTTCGGTCCGTAGCGCGTACGAAATTTTAAAATATTAGAGACGAGCAGTAATCATTTACTAATCCACGTCCGAATTTTGAGAACGGATCATGACTAGGAAAGTAATTATATATAGTAGTTCATTATTATCATATGGGACAGATCCGGGATACTAGGTAGTGGAAAGTCATTTCAATAATAATAGTATATTATTTCTTTTCAATAACAAAATATATTCAATAAATATTTTTGTTAGATAGAATATTGAGTAAATTGCTAATATTCTTTAAAACAGAAATTTTTGTATGTTCGCTATAATTATACAATATATTTGTAAGACAATAATGCTTAACTTTTGCATTATTGGTTTTGGATCATGATTTTACTAAGTATATAAACGATTCGAAATAATTCAAAATTCTGGACTGATACGCGTTAGTTGCGTTATCAGTTTTGACTCGACAAATTTATAAGTATCTGAGATACAGAAATTTCAAGAAATATTCGAAAATTTTCTAAGTCGTTTACCTGATTAAGGCGTAATTTGCTCAAGAGCAGGGACTAGGCACTTTAGTTGCGTTAGCACTTAAGTTGCGACTCGGTTAGTGAGCTAATACGAGTTGTGAGCCGGAAAAACTCATATTCATACTTGCGCACACTTATTCCCACCTATACAGGGTGATTCAGAAACAATACAACATTTTTATACCATTGTAATCAGCGTGAAAAACTGAGTCTAATGGAATTGGTTCGGAAAATTTTCCTTCACTTTTCATTTTCCCAGTAAGGAAAGAAAGATTCCCCCACCACCGCGCTCGGCGGAGGAGCGCGTGAGGGGAAGTGAGCGCGGCGGCCACCGCGGCAACAAACGAGGGAAGTCGTTGCTATGAAGATTGGCGACGGCTGCGGCGAGGCAAGGGGGAGCGGCGGTGATTATAAACCAACGCAACTAACATTGCCTCGACGACTTATGATCGGCTTGCGCTAAAACTTTTATTAAGAAAATTTAACAATTGTAAATATCGAACGTGCATGTAACACAGTACCATTCGAGATACATGCTAATAATTTACAGGTTATCAGTAAGCCGATGATTTAATAGCTAATATTTGAATATCGCTAATTATCTCCTGTTAACAATGATAATATCGAACTCTGTAACACAAGCATTGTAAAAAAGTTAATGTCTTACAGCTTTCAGAAAAATGTTCTCGAGCTCAGCTGATTTTCAGACTGTCGCAAATCGGCGTACAGTCGCGTAGAGCTTCGCCCGTCGAAAGTTAACGATATTTTACAATAAATAATCGATACACCGCCAGAGAAGTTCTTTGGAGAAGCAGCTCAACAGTTCTCATGCTCTACTGATTTTCAGACTATCCAAAATCGGCGAACAGTCTCGTAGAGCTACGCCCGTCGTAAGTCAACGATATTTTACAATAAATAAACGATTCACTGCCAGAGAAGTTCTTTTAGAGAAGCAGCTTAAAAGTTCTTCAAAGCAGAAAGTCTGGCAACAATTATCGCATTAAGTTTTGCAGAAAGCTTCGGAAAAATTAGTGCATAAAGTCTCGCAAAAAAGTCTCCCGAAACATATCAATATATGTTTCGCAGAAAGTCTTGCAAAAGGTGTAGCATAATGTCTCGCAGAAACTCTAGCAGAAAGAATCGCAGAAAGTTTCTTAAATGTATCGCATAATGTCTCGCTAAATGCCTTGAACACCGATTTTCTACAGTTTCAAAGTCAGTCAAGGACGAGAACTTTGAAGCTGCTTCTCCAAATGCACTGGCAGTGCCTCGCTTATTTATCGTAGAATAAAATTGACTTTCGACCGGCGATAGCTCTACGCGACTCTGCGCCAATTTCTGATAGTCTGAAAATCAGTAGAGCACCTGAACTTTTGAGCTGCATCTCCAAAAGAACTTCTCTGGCGGTGTATCGATTATTTATTGTAAAATATCGTTGACTTTCGACGGGCGAAGCTCTACGCGACTGTACGCCGATTTTGGATAGTCTGAAAATCAGTAGAGCAGAAAGCCCTGCACGTCGCGGAAAGTCCCGTAGAAAATCCTGCAGAAAGTCTGACAGAAAGTCTGTCAGAAAATATCGCAGAAAGTCTGGCAAAAAGTCTGGCTGAAAGTCTGTCAGAAAATCTCGCAGAAAGTCTGGCAGAAAGTCTGGAAGAAAGTCTGGCAGGAAGTCTGGCAGAAAGTCTGGCAGAAAGTCTGGCAGATAGTCCCACAGAAAGTCCCGCAGAAAGTCCCGCAGAAAGTATGGCAAAATCTGTCTGTTTTATTTATCGTGAAATAAAGTTGCTTTGCGTCGGGCGACGCTTTATGCGACTTTACGCCGATTTCGGATAGTCTAAAAATCAGCAGAGCACAAACATTTTTAAGCTGCTGCTTTCGACGGGCGTAGCTGTACGCGACTGTACGCCGATTTGAGACATTCTGAAAATCAGCTGAGCTCGAGACCCAAGAAATGCTTGTGTTACAGAGTTCGATATCATGATTGTTAGCGATATTCAAATATTAGCTATTAAATCATCGGCCTACTGATAACCTGAAAATTATTAGCATGCATCTTGAATGGTACTGTGTTACATGTACGTTCGATATTTACAATTGTTAAATTTTCTTAATAAAAGTTTTAGCGCAAGCCGATCATAAGTCGTTGCAGTAATTTTAGTTGCGTTGAGTTATATATCACCGCTCCCCCTTACCTCGACGCAGCCGTCGCCAATCTTCATAGCAACGACTTCCTTCGCTTGTTGCCGCGGCGGCCGCCGCGATCACTTCCCCTCACGCGCTCCTCCGCCAGGCGCAGTGGTGGGGGGATTTTGCTTGCCTTCGCCGCTCGATCTATGTAGAGATAGGAGCTTGTTGCGGGCTCTCCCCGCTTTTTTGCTGCTTGCTGTTTTTGCCGCTGGCTGGCTCGTGGCGCTGCTGTTGTACTGCTGCTTTGAGCTTAGCTGTCAGCTGTGGCGCGTAGCTTCGTCTGGGACTAGGGGAGCATAAGATGCTCTTATATAATATAAAATGTTGTTTCATATAGTTTAGTATTTAATATTTATAGATTTTTTTTGCGGAGCCTGTACGGGGTGTTACAAGAATTAATAAAAACGTTTATTTGTTTTAGTTTGATCTGGTTTGTGATTATGACATTTACCCAACGATAGGCTTGGTAGCCTTAAATGCTGGAGGACCTGTAGGTGTATATATGTTCGGAAGTCTAAATGATAGGTAAGACCATTCCTATATCTATTTTACAATTCGATTAATGCACTAGTATTGCGAAAAAATAAGTTTATTGTGTAATAAGGTCGTGATGTCAGCTTTTTTAGATCAAGTATAGAGATTGCAGTATAGGTTGAAGGCGAGAAAACATGATCCTAAGGGCTACAAACCACAGAAATGAAAAAATTTGCGTCATAGGATATGAATTGCTTCCAAATCGAAACTATAAGGAAGCACTCTTTTGGAAATTGCTTTTCCTAATTTATATTTAGTGCGTTGGGATGAGGTAGAGCGGGTTTTGAATAACGACTCACACAGTTTATAAGAAATGAGAATTTCGACGACTTTATTAAATACTGAAATAGCGAGATCAAGCTTGAGGGTTTAATTGGTTCTACGGCCAAGCCCAGATGGCGATGCTTGTCGCTCGTCATAGCATGGCGTCGGCTAGTGGCGCTTGGAACGAAAATGGCGGACGGACTCGGCTACTTAAAGTTGAGTCTGTGCCAAAGTGTCTGCTTCCGCTGGTGCTAATGCTGTTCGTCGCAAACCCCCACACACTCTATTTCTCTCTCTCTCTCTCTCTCTCTCCTTATATCCTCTATCTATTTTTGTATCAACTCCATCAGTAATGATACTTTTTCCTGTTCCTCTGTACAAGGTTGTGCGTACTTTTGTACATCTTTGTAAATTATTAGTTTTATTTATTTCGGTACGGGTCTTACAAATTGACGACTTGCTATTTCGACCATGGAGATCCTCTTTTTGCGACTTATCGTTTCGATTCCCTCATCGTTAGATTGATAGAAATGATGTTATTATGGAGCTCTATAGCTTACTTGTAAAAATTTTACAAACAAAACACTTACACATGTAAATCAACTACAATGCTCTTCTCAGCTCAACAATATAACATTTTCATTATATATAACAATTTCTCTGTTTGAATGATTTATTGCTTATGAATCCAATAATATTCCCTAAAATTTAGTTGTTAAACGTTGGTAACCTATAAAAAGCGCAATATTTGTGATTTTATTATTCCTGTTATCCAGTTTTCCGCTCTGTAACCGAGCTCCCAGCAATTCTCTGTTGAAACAGTTGTAAAGACCGTGCTTAGTATAAGGACAGGCTGCGCAATTTCTACGAATAATTATTTATTTATTCGGATACTAGCATAAGCTCGAAAGCTTTTATTGTTACTAGAGGTGTATTGGTTAATGTAACGCGGACAAGTGGACGTTATTGTGTCCGAGGTTTATGCAGACGATCGTCTGTCCACGCTGTTCGCTAAAGTAGACAGGTTTGTTTCGTGCATACGGTTTTGATATGTTTAGAGCCCTCGACTATAGAATCTCGAACAATTTATTGTCACACTGTAGAATCGCGGACAGTAGAATGTCCACAATTATGTTGCATACTCTTACCTTGTGATGGCTTATAATATAGATAGCAAGTTTACATTCTCCTTCTTTTCTTCTCTTCTCAATAGTTTTAAGTTGTTTTAAGGATGTTTTTAATTATCTACAGAATATTAAAATTTTATATTTGGTCGATTTTTTATAAACCCTCCAAAACTCGTAAAAAAATGTAATCTATTTTACGGTCAAAATTTTCTTTGAAGTTAAATCATTCAAGTTACCAAAAAAATGTCAAATGTATCGAAATTCAATTAGTTTTTGTCAGTTAAAGAACTTAAAAAATGTCCGTCTGTCCGTCCAGATTTTTTTTTTTTTTTGCATTTATTCCACAAAACTTGATGTCTTTTATAAACGAAAAACTATTTAATGGCATGGACAGGTACCTATGATAAAAATATACATTCCTACCAAAAAACATTATCAAGATTTTGACCATCTGTAGGATGATTACGATTACCTTGTGCGTGTTAAGTAAATAATTAAACGCACAAGAATGTTAAAGCGGAATCGTCAGTAATTGTACAAATTTTTAGAAATAGCCAGCCCAGCCGCACGACATGTAGCGGTATTTTAGTGTCCCGTCGGAAGCAAGTTAGTAGGTTAATATTGCGTGCAGAGTTTTTTCAAAGTTTTAAAAGATTCCCAGATCAGTCCTCAAGGAAGATCCCCGGCTGCATTATCTTAATGGTATAATAATTAAAATATCTAAAAAAATACTCGATTCCTGTGTAGAGTCGTAACAGCTTCGCAGCACAACAGGAACAATGGTCTCCTTCAGGATAAAGTGTTTTATTGCATTTCTCTGTTTTCATTAAAAAAGCGATAAATTAGTTTTTTTTATAAAAATAATAAAAATTTAATACGTATCATTAGGGTTCGTTGTAGCACGAATTAAAAATGTTTTAATAAAGTTTGATGATTTTTATTTCATCATATTATATTAGTTATAATTGTAACGGTGTGGATTTTCCTGCGAAATTTAGGCATGAGATTACTCCATTCACTCGTTAATATTAGTTTCAATATCGCCCGACGGTATTTATTAAATAGGCGCCAGGTCGAACAAATTTAACTTTAGATAACATTCACTAACACGTTGCCGGCTATTAGAGACTTCTTACCCCTGAGGAGATTCGACCGTGGATAAAGTTGGGAGAAAAATTATGACACTTTATTTTAATACACTAAAATCACGATTCTTTTATTTTTTACTGACTATGTGGTTCACAGCGAAACGTCGGCTGATATTCGGCGGCAAACTTACATACGTGCGATACACTTTCACGACAAACTAACCTCCCGACGGTTAAATACGATGGCTTCGCGACTAGAGCAAATCTAATACTCGAAACCTAATGTATGCGTTCTCTCGCGAATTTCGACATGAGGTTCTCACACTCACACTCACACCGGCACGCATGCGCGTTACATTTCTCCGTTGATTTATCGTTATTTGCACATCGTTCGGTAGGACATCTTACTTAGAGATACATTTTCTCTCATTAATTTCACTCCAGCATTCCATACAATAGTTTTCTCTTCCTGAATTACATTGATTGTCCCAAATGAAATATTACAAGTAAATAGACTCTCACACACATGCGAACTTATTCGTAAGCTGCGAGCGGGCCCGCGCGACGCGGTTTTCCCCCTACCAGCGCTCTCTCTCTCTCTCTCTCTCTCTCTCTCTCTCTCTCTCTCT
>QLSS01000114.1:227537-265021 GCA_024372645.1 Trichomalopsis sarcophagae
TAATGAAAACCTTTATTCTCTTTAGAATATGGTATCATTTCTACAAGATCCGCTTGCCAAGTCTCATCTATTCCACGTATGTCATATTTTCTTCTCTTGTATCGCCGACGTGCTGGATTGTGCAGTCTTCAGCTACTCTTTGGCGTTCCATCATCGTTTACAGTACATGAAAATTCATCTGGAAATTCGTTTATACGAACTTTTAATTGTTTATTCACTTCTTCAATGATATAATCAATGCCAGAGTAATTGCGAAGAGTTGTACTATAAAGATAACGCAATTTTGTATTCACTTCCAATTGCTGTTTTTCAACTTGCTGCTTATATTCTTCTATAACTTCACCAATTCCAGCAATTTTAGCAGCTATATAATTTATTTCAGTTTGTAGAATAACTTTCAGTGAGTGCAAGGTGATTGCATCGTTTGGATGATTGGGCTGTCCTAGGTTGCAAAGTCGCTTATTTTCTAAATCAAAATCACCGTCCGGTGTAAAATTGAAACCAATGCCTGGAGGACCGCGACTCACTTGCGAGCCCTCAAGTTTTCTTCCAAACACATCGAGACTCATGGTAGTACTGATGCAAAGAAGAAAGTTGCATGTCAATATATATGCCCAGCTTCGCGTAATTCCTCAATAATCGACTGGATTTCATTGACGTGATTATTATTTCCAGCTGATTGTTCGGCAATCAATAATCGAAGTCTCTCAGTAAGCTCGTTTGGATCATCCCAATAGACGAGATCAATGGAAGAATTTTTCTTAGCTATTTTATATTTAGGTATAAGTCCTCCTCCGCTGCTGTTTACATTCTTTTTACGTGGAGTGCTGCGGAACATTGGTGCTAAAACATTCTTATATTTATTACTTCTCGACATTCGTATAGATTCATCTTTGCTGAATTTTTTCCGATGAGCATTTGTTGCTTCCAATATCTTGCGATAATTTGCACGATCTGCTGAAATTAAAAGAAGATCATCCCGATATTTTTTAAATAGCAATTCCATTAGTCCATTCGTTTTAGGATAACTTTCATTTCTGACTTTGACATATTTATCATCAAATTCAATTTCTGAATCACCAATCATATACACTTCATCAACCTTTCGCACTCCGTATATATTATCAATGGTTCTACGGCTTTTATCTAGCATTGATAAAAAGTCTTCAGCTGATTCATTTTTTCCACTCGCGGATTTAAATGTAGAATTGGTTATTGTGTTAAAAACATCATCATTATTATCATTATCATCATAATCATAAACGGTACAATCCATTAAACTCGATCGATCGATTCTCATTCGTTTTTTACTGTTGTTTTGATCCAAAATGTGATTGGATGGTTGCTGTAGTGGACTTTCATTTTTCATCTCAACAAGTTTCTCAAGTGGTGTGATGACTGGCTTTAGTGTATCACCGATGACTTTTTCAAAATCATCTTTCTCCTGTTTTAATAAAGTGTATTTTTTCTTAATAGCCTCACGAGCACCCAAGAGCTCACTAAGAACATTCTTCTCTTTAGTGAAGTCTAACATGCTTACGTGGCGATGTCTACAACTGAACTGTAAGTTTGAGACTCATAATTCCTTTTTTATTGCAAAACAGTCAAATCCTTTTCTGTATCTACCCTCATTCATCGGTCGATCTTTGTCAATAACGATGAATCCATATCTATCATTCTTCCAACATTCAGAACAAAGATTCCGAAATTCGTTGAAAGTTAAATCGGTATTCACATGATCTTCATAGATATGTTTACGATTTACATCATCTTGTCGATAAATTACTAACAAATTGATATTATCTCTAATGAGATGTTTTCCGATATGAGCATAAGATTGACATAGATAGAAGCTATCTACACTCTTATGTCTTCCCATACAGAAGAATGCTCTGACATTATCCTGCTTCTCACATGCCACATCATCAAAAATCATTATTGAATTTGGAAGGGCTTCATCTGGTGATACTACAGATTCATGCTCACTGAACGGAAGATATGATACTCCTTCAATCGGATCCAGGACACTTTTGAGAAATTGATACTTTGGCTGATTCAAGGATTTAGAGTATACATACAAATTTTCAAACCTAAGACCATTGGGATGTGTTATTAAAGCCAATAAACTATTTGTTTTTCCACAGTTCGATGGGCCGCAGAAAACTGTTGGTATACTATCTGGTAGTAATTCCCCATGACGCTTTTTTCTCTTCTCTTTTCCAAAATCGAAATTTGTCACGGGGAGTTTGACGTTCTGCTCGGTAAAATCCATGTTCACTCAACAGAGTCGAATATAAAATTTAGCTCTCAAAATATAAACGCTCGTTTTATATCATGAATGTCAGTTGTGAATCAACACTCGAAGAGAGATGATCATACACAAATCTCAGAAACAGCCGAAAGGCTATGGATTGCTTGATAAAGTTATCAATAATTTACCTGTTGAAATGCATCTTCCTGGATATCAATACTGCGGTCCCGGAACCAAATTGAAAAAGCGAATGAAAAGAGGAGATCCTGGCATTAATCCGCTTGATCAGGCTTGTAAAAAACACGACATAGCTTACTCCGATAAAAACGGAGATCGTAAAGCTGCTGACAAGATGCTTGCTGAGGAAGATATGCAGCGTGTTAGAGCTAAGGATGCTAGTCTTGGTGAAAAAGCTTTTGCTTTTGCTGTTAGCAATGCTATGAAATTAAAAGAAAAAACTGGAATGGGACTGAAATTTAATAAGTTAGTGACTGCAGCTAAAAAGTCAATGTCAACCAGTAAAAGTTCTCGCAAGGTTATTTATTATTCTCGCAATCAGCCTTGAAGGGCGCACGTCAAGCTGTTAAAAGTGTAGGTGGAAAGAAAAAAGTTATCATTCCACGTGTTCTGCCGCTTCCATCAAAAATTGGTGAAGTTCTTCCTTTTCTCATACCATTGTTCGCAGGACTAAGTGCTACCGGTGCTCTAGCAGGAGGTGCTGCTGGAATAGCTAAAGCAGTTAATGATGCTAAAGCTGCGCAGAAAAATTATGAAGAAAGTAAGAGGCATAACGAGACCATAGAAGCTATTGCTTTAGGCAAAGGTCTTTATCTTAAGCCCTATAAAAGTGGAATGGGATTATTTATGAAACCTCATATCGGTCGTGGTTATCAAGTCAGTAGAAAAAAAAAAACTTTGATTTAACTTTGCCAAATCGTGCACTGACTGACTACGATCTAAAAAAATATACTCATATGATGAAAATTTCAGATTTCCGTGGTGTTTTCATGAGAAATAATCTACCACCCGATGGTCCATGGCGTAATGAATCAGCAGTGGTAAACTTGGATGATTTTCAAAATAGAGGCACTCACTGGGTTTGCTATCGCAAACGTGGTCCTGAAGTACTTTATTTCGATAGTTTTGGTGATCTCAAACCTCCCAAGGATCTCATGATGTATTTTAACGTGAAGGAAGTGAAATACAATTACAAAAGATATCAAAATTTTGACTCATTTATATGTGGACATCTTTGTCTCTACTTCTTAGCTGGGAGACTATAAAAGAGATGTTCGCAGACGAATAGATTCATTAGCATCAGATCAGTCATGGAAGATAGCTTCACTCTGAGTCTCTCAGGAAACTCATCTGTCTTAGAAGCGCAATATTTTTCGATTGAACTGCCACAGCATAAAAATTTTGTCTTGGGATTAGTTGAACTTTTAACATTCAACTCTATTCCCAATGTTGACCATTCAAACAATAAACTTCATTTAAGCAAAAATAATATTATCACTATCCCTACGGGCAGCTATGAAATTGATGCTATAAATCAATTTTTACAAGAAACTTTGAAATCCAAAGGAAATGAATTTTCTTTGAAAGCTAACAACAATACTCTCAGAAGTGAAATTCTCTACAGTCATCAGATAGATCTCAAACCTCGCGATTCAATAGGCCGTCTCCTTGGCTTCGCTCCTCGCATTCTCAAAGAGAACATTCAACACAGCTCTGATTTACCTGTGAAAATATTAAGAATCAATGCACTCAGAGTAGAGTGCAACATTACTGCAGGTGCTTACATCAATAATAAGAAAGTTCATACAATCCATGAGTTCTTTCCCAGAGTGCCTCCAGGATATAAAATCTTAGAAGTTCCGTCTCATGTGATATATCTACCACTCAGTGTCAAGTGCATAGATCATCTACAAATTCGAATTGTAGATCAGGACGGAAATTTGGTGAATTTCCGAGGAGAGGAAATTACTATTAGACTTCACATCAAATCTGTATAATGGGTATCGTTTACAATTCTGGAACATATATAAGTCAGCCATCATGTCAACCAGTCATCAGTCGACCAAAGAAACTCAAACCGTTAACACGGAAGAGCATTCAGTTTCTGAATAGCCTAGGACTAAAAGTTCGTTGAAAAAATTCACGTGTATAATTCTTTGTTGCTTCGAGAAAAATGGACGAAATTCTAAGCATTCAATCAGGTGTCGTCTTCGATGAGTCTATTGCTCATTACGAGGTACACGCCCATCAACCATACTCATCATTAAGCTTTGATAATAGTGATGAAATTCGTATTTCTATACAACATCAAGATCTATGCCACTTACCATCGCGTAGTTCTATCCACGTATGTGGGAAATTGAAACTAAAAGATGGTTTAACAGCACCAACTAAAACTAAATTCGTGAACAATGGCATTTGTCATCTGTTTGATGAAATTCGTTATGAAATTAATGATGTGGAGATAGATAAAAGTAAAAATGTTGGTTTGAGCAGTCTCATGAAAGGTTGGACTTCATTTAATTCGAATCAGAATAACATGCTAGAAAACGCAGGCTGGCTTGGTGATGAAGAAGATACCAAAACGTTTGTCGATGAAAAGGGAAACTTTGACGTAGCGATTCCACTGAGTATGATCTTGGGCTTTGCAGAAGACTATAAAAAAATTATAGTTAATATGAAGCATGAGCTCATTCTTACAAGATCGAGAAGCGACTTAAATGCAATAATCCAGAATGGAACTACATCATCTGACGTAACTACTTATGAAGATTGTGAAGTAAAAATAACGAAGATAGAATGGTTAATGCCATATGTTATTGCATCAGATAAACAAAAACTCCAGCTATTGAATTTCATTGGTAAGGATAACCCCATCTCTATGTGTTTTCGTTCTTGGGAGATATTTGAATATCCTCTTCTTCCAAGCACGAATAAACACGTCTGGACAGTGAAAACTTCAAATCGAATGGAGAAACCTCGTTTTGTAATTTTCGGACTACAAACAAAGAGAAAAGCTACAAGAACTGCAAATGCCAGTAGATTTGATCATTGTGAGATAAGTAATGTGAAACTTTTCTTAAATTCACAATATTATCCATACAACAATATGAATCTCGACATATATAACAATCAGTATACAATTCTCTATGATATGTATGCTAATTTTCAAAAATCATACTATGGAAGGGATCCGCAGCCGTTGCTGACAAAGCCTATGTTCATCAAGAATGAACCACTCATAGTTATTGGCTGTTTACGACAAAATGAATCTCTCAAGAGCGCTCCTGTCGATGTACGTCTGGAGTTTGAGGCTAAAAAAGATTTTCCTTCTCACACTTCAGCATACTGCCTAATCTTACACGATCGCGTCGTTCAGTACAATCCTATCAGTGGGAATGTCAAGAAACTTGTCTAGGCTGCATCAAAAAATGGAGTATGCAGTAGACATGACTGGTTTCAAGCAAACCGAAGAAGATTATATTCTAAAGGAAATAGCAATCATACCTCTTAACAAAAATAGTGATCCTGTTTTTCTGATATTCAAAAATCCCTTCTCATGGAAAATACTCTCAGACAAAATGCAGAGGGAAAACAATTGCCTTAAACATAATTATCATGGCATCAGGTAGAAAACAGATGGACATCAATACTCTCAAATTGGAAACTTGGTTCGTGACGCTCTCCATGACGCATCAAAAATTTTTGTCATCGTTGCATTAAAACAGAAATGGCTTCAACGATTCAAATTTTTCGTCTACAACATTCAACAATATGGCTATCCATAAAAACCATCTTTCAAGTGCGTCACAGTTTGCACAAATCATAATCCAATCTACAAGACTGCCTGCGCACTTCACACTGTCAAACTTATGAAATTATTCTATCAGTCATGCAAACATTTGTAAGAAAAAATTAAATGAATAAATAAATAAAAATTAAAAAAAAATAAATAAATAAAAGTTTTCTCTCCTAATTTTTGAAAAACACATCTCCTCACATCTATCGAGGGTGAAAAGCCTTACGATTCATGAAAAAATTTCCCTCACCAATTTTGAAAACTAGTGTCCACCTCCTTTTAGTACACTCCCTTTTCTTTTGGAATCTCGACTGTGAGAATGCGAGAGTATCCTCTTCTCACAAGAAAAGATCTTGGAGAAAATCTCACTCTGAATTTATTTAGGACTTCTAAGAAAATTCGGTGCGAGAGGCATCTGTGCGTTCCCTACAAAACCCAATCAGATATCTCTGCAAATAATTTTTAAACAGCAGCATTGTCTCTGGGAAAGTGAAAGGGATAGTACCTGTGGGATTTGTATGTATAGTCGGCGGTCAATATTTTCTAGCTTCGCGTTTCTCAGTCAGAATACACCTGTGCGCGGGTCGTCGTCCATATCTACGTGAGGATCGTATTGGAAATGTGATGGATAGTACCTATGCAATCTGTCCGCGCAGACGGGGGGACTAACTTATCGCAGTTGAAAGGAAAAACACATGTCGCTGGAAGCTGTATACATCTGCGTGGGATAGTTTGTATACGTATCCCAGAATTATCTATGCGAAGTTTGTATCGATCGACACTCCCTCTATCTAAAAATACACAGCTCGGATTCTGGCTCACTTTGAGAGGGGAAGAATTCTCGGTCTCTTGGGGAGAAAAGGGAGGGATTGACAATCCCTCCATTTAAAATACACAGCTCGGATTCTGGCTCACACTGAGAGAGGAGGGGGTGAGCCAGAATCCGCATGAGCCAGTATGCCTATAGCCTATCTACTTATTACTAAACGAATATTTCATTTGAATCGTCTTTTATAATAAAATTATATTGTACATTTGTTTTTTAGTGAATTATAATTGAAGTTACAAATGACTTTTATATAATTAATGGAAAATTTCCAACGAATTTTAAAGAATTGAAATACTAAAAGAAATTTTATGCACTAACATTCTTATTGATAAAACTTATGGTTGTAGCTTTAATAAACAAAACATTAATAAAAGAGTAATTTTATCTCCAAAAAATACAAATGTACTAAGTCTTAATAATGAAATTCTATCAAAAATTGAAGGTGAAATTGAAGAATAGAATAGATTTAATGCTTAATGATAACGACAAAAACTGATTTACCATATATTTGATTTTATAAATTCACTAACACCAAATAGCCTTCCACCACATAAATTAAAATTAAAAGAAGGAGCAATTGTTATATTATTGAAAAATACAAATTTAAATGATGGATATTGTAAACGGAACAAAATTAAAAGTTGATGCAATGTTACAATATTCTATTCGTGCAAAAATAATTGATGGGAGTAATATAGGAAATAAAGTATTGAGTATTTAATATAAATTTAATCTAAATTACATATTAAAAAATCCGTTTCTAATGTCACTCGTTTAAAATATATTCTGCAATAGCAATAAAATAAAAGTTTTGTTTAAATCTTATTTCCTAATTTTTGATAATATTAACAAAAAACGTCTTGATGATGATCATACAATTTTTATTAATAGGCTGTTTCCGAGTAAAGATAATTTACGCATATCTTTTGAACAAGAACAATATCACACTAATTCTTATGATTGCGCCGTTTTTGCTATAGTATTTACAGTCTGGAAATCTTAACTGTAATATTTAAGAAATCTGAGTGTAGCGGACAATGAAAGCTTAAACAATATATCTTAGAGAGTTATTTAAAAAATTTAGAAGTATTTTCAAAACTTACAGTAATTTAGACGGTCTCTCAGAACATAGTGGAAGCCTTTTTGAAGCTTGCATTAAATTTTGCTGAAACTTTCATGAAATATTTTAAGAAGTTTTTTGAACGCTTACTGTAATCTTTTTCAGTAAATTAAACGGCCTTTCAAAACATTCACAAGCTTTCAGTAAACTTTAATTCATATCATTACAATATTTGATAAAATATTTCAAAAAGATAGTAGTAGTAGTACTAGTAACAAGTACATTAGGAAGTATTAGTAATATTGACTGAAATATTTCTGAGGTTAAAGTGTCGTGGACATTTCTGTCTTCCAGGAAAGTTACACGCAAGCTTTTTGAAAGGTTTCCAAGCATTCGTGAAGCTTCCCCTAACCTTCCAAGCTATGTGGGAGTTGCAGTCGCTATTATATTTAATAATTGCCCATATAGTGTACCATTTGATATTAGTAAAATTTGAAAACATTTAATATCCTTTTTAAATTTACTTCTGTATTATTTTTGATCTTACCTGCTTTTGATCGTTTTTCACGTCTTTTTTCGTTTATTGCAGTTTTTTTACACTTATTTGTTGATATCGTAATTTTCTGTATAAAGCTAATTTTTTTATTCTTTTAATGTGTTTATCTAATAATATTTCATCATTTAAATCATTTAATTTTGCAACGGGATAAGATTTATTTTCTTTATTAAAAGTTTGCTTTTTTAATTAAAAAATGGGTAATTTGATGTCATTATGAGGCACACCACCTTTGTAATAAAAAAAAATTTTTTCATTAAGATTTTATAAATACTTTCATTAAGAGTTCATAAAACTTTTTCTATGAAATTCAATCCAAATTGCCTCATTCATACCATAACTAATGTACTTTGAAACAATACTAGATTTTGAACAGCGCGCTTCGCGTGCCCTAACATAAAGAACGTTTGGACTTCCTGACTTAGACGCATGCGCACTACATGAGCCAATCACAAAGCGTCTATCTGGGTTTCACAAAATCCGGCCATGACTTTTTTATATAGGGATCCTGGAGTTTGAGTTCATTTGGGCCATTCGTTCTTTTAGAATCTTACGGTCAGTAAATTATGGACTTCCTACTATACGTAGGTATTATAGAGGTATATTGAAGGTCTAAAACTATAAAAATAAAGGTAATTATGTCTAAGAATAGTAAAAAAAATTTGCTTAATTTATGAAAGTATTTATAAGATTTTAATGAAATATTTTCATTTTAATTTCAAAAGTGATGTGCCCCCTTAAACAAATTCAAGTTTATTTTATGTAATCATAATGAAGATAAACGTACAAATTGTTTTGTTTATCGAAGGACTTATTTAACCTAAAGTTTCAGTTATTTAATGATTAATTAGGAACAACTCTCAAGATACTTACTACGTAACTTCCCATGTCCGTTCATTTTACTTATGTTGTTTTCGATTAGTAACTTATTTATAAAATAGTTATTCCGATACAATAATATATAATCAATATAGATAACACGACATTATAACGAGTTGAGCATCGCAACAAACTCGTAACGGTAAGAGTATCGCCGCGCCGCGATGAAACCACGTATAGTCGCGCACGCGACAACAAACACGTGGGAATTCGGCAATAGGCGAGAGAGATAGAGAGAGCAAGCGCGCGGGCTAATCCTTCAGGAGTGCGCTCAGATAGCTCTCGGCCTTCAATAAGTAAGCACGCGACTTCGCTACAGGTTTCGCGAGTTCGAGAGTGTTGTGCTGTGGTCAACAGTGCAACGACTTGTGAGAGTGTGAGAGTTACGCGAAGCGACGCGGTATCAACCCTAGCCCCGCGGTCCAGGGTGAGAACGTCTTGCGGCCTGTCCAAGACCACGAAAATCATCGCCGAAGGAGTGGAGGTTTGTGTGCGCGCAGTGCATGAGAGAGTGTATGTGTGAATGGGTATCATCCATGCGAGGGTGATACGGCGCGCGCGACCTTCACGTTAATACACGCCCGCGAGCACGTTTATTTTGGCGTCGCGGCGAGTCGCAAATTTGTTGGCGACTCGCGTAGTATTATTTATTGTAAAATCACGTTTATTTCGCGGTTTGAAAATATAACCATAGACTTATTATTTTACGTGATTTTGTCGTCATTTGGAAACCTTGCTCGTTAAGCCCTATCCTTGTTCCTTCCTGCGAATACCGCCGCCACCGCGGGCGTTATTTACAATTAAATATTTAACGCATCTGATCAGTCGAGCACGCGCCAGGCAGCGTACAAGG
Source organism: Trichomalopsis sarcophagae (assembly GCA_024372645.1). NCBI lineage: Eukaryota > Metazoa > Arthropoda > Insecta > Hymenoptera > Pteromalidae > Trichomalopsis > Trichomalopsis sarcophagae. The sequence goes on from QLSS01000114.1 coordinate 237,783, forward strand.
ATTTAAAAGCAGCTGAGATAGCTGCATGCAACGGTAGGATATCGCGGGCGTAGAGGAGCACTCCGCCGCATCGAGGGAGCGCGATTCAGTTTTTGAGATAACAATTCGTTGCTCGAATTCATACCCCGTTATAACATTAATTTGTAAATACAGTTTTAAAAAAGTATGTAATATGATGTAACATGTTTTCCTTGTGTCTAAACGAATTATAGAAATTACATATAAGTTATGAAAATTTTATTTATCTATAAATAAAAATATGTAGAAACAATTAATTTTTAAAAATTTTTATATTAACTTTTGCATACTTTAAAACTCTTTAAAGGTATCATGTAATGTATGTGCTATAATGTTTCCCTTTTTATAACCAATTAGGTGACGCAAACAATCAATTTACACTTGTTTTTAACTCGATCTTCGTACCGCGAACTCTTACATCTACAAAAGGGACAACCTGTAGGTATAGGAACAGGTACGCCTGGCATGGCAGAGCTGTAGAAATAAAGCTTATTACACACTGGTTACTCTGGATAATACTATTCGTATATTCTGCAACCCCCAGTACGGAACAGAGTTGGTCTGAATACAATTTTATCCGTAATGATGTATCTTTGAATCAAACGCGTGATATTACTTGATGCGAAACGACTTTATAAAATAAACAATTGTTATAATCGATACTGAAGTGATTTAATAAACAACGAGCTTCGACTATACATAAAACAAGACCAACCGTTTTTGTCGTGACTCTACAACCCATGTTCGAATCGCGGCGTCCGTCAAGATGGCGTCTAAACGTTAGATTTACCCTCTGGCCTTTCTCGCTGTCGTCTTCCTGCTGGGGGACTACGTGCTAAAACGTGCGAAAATCTCCTATAACGTCGCGACAACCATCCGATGTAGAACGCTTCCGGCGCGAGAATAACAACGATTATCCGTATTGCGGAAACGCAATTAATGCTCGTCGGGAAAATAACGCTGCGACCGCTCGCTCAGCAACGACGCCACACTAACGCTTTATTGGGAAATCGGGTTGCCGGATTTAGCGTATCAACGGCGTCTTGACCTATTGTCACTATAATATGCTGGAGCGTATGATCGATAGCGGCTCGATACTTCCTCTTGGAGAAGCTGGATCGCTTAGCGATCAACAGCGGCGCTACACATGCAACAACTAACACAATCTTCTACTTCACAGATCGAACTTCTGCAAGTCAGCGGCTTCCTCACTCTCTTACTCTCTCGGCGTTAGCGAACAAGGCTGGAAATTAGCGGAGCGTCCTATGCATTGAACGGTCGAGATAATTCTGATAAAGAAGGAAGTCATCTTCTTCCAACTCACCCCGCGCGTTCCTGGAAAAGACACATTCGAAACGCTCTTTATATATTATTCGTCCCGCGCGAAGGAGAGCGAATCATACTGAATACTAATGGCATCCTGCGGCATCAATTACGAATACCACCTACCGCGGTCATTTGCGACCATAACATATAATACGGAAACGGCTATTGGCGACGCGCCATATTTTCCCACGACGCTCGCGATGGTCGACGCGCCTTTACGCCTACTATACGCGAGTCAGCTGCGCGGATCTCTCTCTCTCTCTCTCTCTCTCTCTCTCTCTCTCTTTCGCCGAGAGCAGCCTCGAGAGGTAGCGTGTAGCGTATACCTCGACCGCCAGACAGAATCTTCGAGCGCAAGAGTGAACAGGGAGTGCGGACTCGAGCATTGAAGTGTTGAGCTCTCGGTCTACGAAAGCCAACCAGTCAACTCGAGAGTTCAACTCGGAGAGTCAACTCGAACACTTGGATAGACCAGCACGCGTGAATAACCCCAGACAAGTAAGGAATGACCGACCAGACTCGAAGTTTTTGTTATCAGTACAGCAGACAACAAACAGCGTTGATGTTAACCTTAAGCGATCTCCCAACCTCATCTCACAGTCAGCTCGGCTCGGCTTTTCGGCGATATTTACTATATGCAGTTCACTGTTTTTACTACTGTGCCTATACGTTTTTCCTACATGCTGTCTGGGTGAAGATTCACCATCATTTATGATCTTACGACAAGTATTTCTGTATTCTTGTGTTATGTGCAGTGCAAAAAGTAATTCTGTGGTTTCTTTGTAGAGTTCCCCTTGGATCTTTTTTCTGACAAAAAAAAAAAAAAAACAGTGGAAACGACCCAGGAACTGGACTGATGTCGCCTGATGGTACTCGATTGATGGTATTTCTTGGCAGAACAATCTCCTTAGTACGTTCATGGGGCTGAAATTATATTGCATGGTGGTGCTAAATAAAGTGTTTGAAGATTTCAACCATTTTGAATAAACTCTACAATTATATTAATTCCATCTGGTGATACTGGCTAGAGTATATGCTTGCTGCATTTATCGTTATAAGTATCTTAATCATGACCGATGCTCTGCATTAAATCGATATCATATCTGTAAGTATTTTATCATATACTGTGTACATGACTTTTATCTATTATAAAGTTCTATCATCAAGGATCTACTATTACTACAGCTGCATCTCTATTTTTGATCACAAACACGGTGAACTTCTAACCAAGGGAAACAAAGAACCAACTTTTAGATAGTTTGCCTACATTTGGCTACGTTTCCCACTTTCAAACATCATGTAAATAATACCAAAGAGGTCATTTATAAAGGTGTGTAAATCGCACTGCTGACATCTGTAAATTGATAAAGGACACCTCAGTACATGGCTGATGATACTCCAAAAGTTTGGTAGAAAACATACATAGTCAAATGTCTCCTTTACTCCAAAGCATGCACGCAAAAACCGCTTCTTCATAGCTCAGCAGATCATCCGGTCTTGGAATGTCTGCCAAACTTTTCAAACACCAAGAAACTGATAATAAGGTGCCAGTTATCAAGTTTTACACCTGCACACTTGAAAGCATGTAATATATTTCTCTTAATGTAAAATTTCATCCATAAAATGTTGTTTATCTCTGTACGTAAGCACTGCTCATAGCTCTAGCTTGGTGAATAATGTCACAGTACTTAGCTCATGATATTTAAAAGGTTCGGTAGACTTAGAAGAAATCGAATGTCAATTTTACTCCATAGCAGGCACCCTGAATCTGCTTCTTCATAGTTTAACAGACCATCGGCTTTTGGAACAGATACCAAATTTGTGAACCATCAAAATGCTTCCGTATCAAGGGGTCATCTATCATGTATAACATCAAGATAGTTATCAATTTTTGAAATATGTCATTAAATGTTAAATTTTATTTATATAATGTTATTTTCTTCGGATGAATTAATAGCAATTTTAACGTATCTGTTAAGAGTAAAGTTGACATTCTGCTCTTTAGAATGTTACTAACCTTTTAGAATATCAACACGAGACGTCTATATAGATAGATATACCGTTTGCTCTGCTCCGTGACGTTGCCACATCTAAACGCTACCTTAGTCAAACGCATTTATTCGCTAGCTTGACTAGCCCTGTCTCTGCGTTACTACCTTAAACTGGGGTTTCAACTACTTTTTGATAAGGATAATTTAGTAGAAAAGAGCCTTTCTCCCGTCTTTTTCTCAACTGCGTTTTAGCGAGCAGTATACTCTTCTAGATATGCGAATTTCATCACCAAATCCGCAAGCTTCTGTCAAATTATCTTCAACTATTCATGTACTGCAGCAAAACTTGGCAAAAGGCTTCGTCCCCGTTATTACCCATTGCTGCTCCTGTCGCAGCTTGCAAAATCTTTGCTCTATCACTGTCCCGAGACATATTCCCTTTCTTACTTTTCACTGCCGCTGTAAGACGTTTACAAATCACACGGTATAAGTGCGGTAAGTGAACTAATAGTTGTGCGCGATATACGAACGTTGACGTGAGTTTTGACGTTACCCGGTTTGTAGAGCGCGTGCGCGTGCGAGTCTGATCCTAGCAAAGTATACGAGCTATTGGTGGGAATGATATATATATATATATATATATATATATATATATATATATATATATACCTATAAGTATATACTCGCGCTACCTTGAAAACAGCGCCACCGACGTTCTGCGCGGGAAAAGCGGGTAGAGCTGAGAACAACTGCGGATGTTAGCGGTGTATCGGTGCCATTTTACTCGCTCGTCGGAGAAATACAGTGTAGTCTACCAGTGCGCTCTTCACGACTGATTAACAGCTCTACTCGCATCTAATCGTCTTGCTTACCACAGTATATCGAGAGTGAGTAAATATTGCACTCTTCTTATCTATTAATAACGTGTAATTATAAGCATAATATGCATTCGGTACGCTTGACTTATCCCTAACCTCTTTTCAGTGCTTAAGTCCGTATCATGGGAATGGGATGACGCCAAAGAAGAGAAACTGATATCTGCAGTTTTTTGTAGACCGGCTATTTGGGATAAAACCAAAACTGGACGCATTAATGACACAGTTGTAATGAATGACTGGAATGAGGTGGAGAAAATAATGATCCCTATACCACGTAAGTATTATAATTACATAATTTAATTAACAGATGACTACGATCAGCAAAATAATATTAAACATGTATATTTTTTTACAGTACGTTCATTACAAAATAAGTGGAAGACATTATGTACGACGTATCAATACGAACTTAGTAGATTATCAAAATTGCCATCCGGTTCAGCTGCAAGAAACGTAACTAGTAACTGGATATATTTTCAATCTATGCAATTCTTATCGTATAAGACTAACAGAAATACTACTGGCAATATTGACTTTTTATGGAAAGATAAGGTTGTATGTTTATGGAAAGATAAGGTAATGATTATAATGACACTGCTGCTATTGCGTCTACAAGCAAGGATGCTCGACCTGAGGCATCCACTACGTTGAAAAGGCCAGCTCCAACACCATCTACTTTTGATGAAGCTGAGGAAGAATATTTTCTAAGCTCGATACCGTACATCAAATGTATCAGCCCAAAATTGAAATTATGATTCACGACTGAAGCTTGTGTGCTATTTTTGAAGTTTTTTTATGAAAAAGAAAATGCAAGTTCAAAACAAGAAAGAGAACAGCAGGAGGAAAGCGATCCCGATGGTAATTTTTTTTAGAATTAATACAAAAATAACATTATTAATGTTTAATTACATGTACTGCGTTTTAATTCCATGTCATCCTTGTCGATTTTAGAATGACTCGAAAAAGAGCAGTAGAAACTGGAAAGGCTAGCACTAAGAAGATCAAAACAGAACCGCTGATTGAACCTTCTCTAGATTTGCTAGAATTCATGAAGAACATTAAAAAGGAATGAGTTTTGAATAAAGTTTTTATAGTATTAACGCATACATAATAATAGTTTAGCGTTCTCGTTTTTGCTAACTTAAAGTCTGTAAAATTACACGCATTCATTTTTATAATAATATTTATTATTTTCAATATTATAAGTGTCAGTTGCTTGCTGTTAGCGAATAATATACATATCTGGCGAATAATATTTTGTAACACGCAAACTACGATAAAGATTACTTTTCACAAATTTTATAATGAACGCCCAGATCTATATGCTTTTACATGCATATTTATTAATAGATAAGTAAAAATTTTAGTTGTTTTTATGTAGATTTAAGGATTTTGAAACTCTTGCAATAACTCTTTCATATAAATAGTGTTTTCGTTGATTTTTGTGTACCTATTATATTTATAATAACTTTATATATCGATAAAAATTTCTGAATCAATTGTAATTTCAAATACTTGTAGAATATTACAACTTCAGGAGATCTTATAAAGTATATATATATTTTCCATAACGGGTTATTATCGGTGTTACGTTCATGTTTAGATGCTGTTTTCTTTATTTTTAATTTTAACTGCTCTTTACTGCGCGCGCATTTTGCGAGAAAAATAATGTGACCAGGTATTAATAAGAGATGATGAAGTTGTTTTATCTTTTTCTAAATAATCTTGCCACATGCTTCTTATTTGAAAATACTTAGATTTATTAAAAAAAAAAAAAAAAAAACTAATCAACTTCATAATAAGCATTGCTATACAGATTCGAATTAGTATCTTTATCTATGTACACATTGTTGGTATATAGCAAATATCTAATTGCGGGCAAGAGAGGAACCGTAAATAAAAAGATCAGGTTTTAAAATAAACGTGAGCGTGATTTATTCTGAACAGGAACTTAGAGAAACGTGTATATATATATATATATATATATATATATATATAACGTGTGTCGCGATAGGTGACCTTTCGGCTCGAGAGCTAGACGAGAAGAGAGGCGGCGAGCGGAGAGCGCCGCTGAACTCCGCAGTGCAGCTCGTAGTGGGGATAAGTTTTGGAGGGCGCTAGCGTCGGTGGTTGGCGCTATAATTCCAACACTCCCTCCCGACAACTACCGATGTTTGGGCAGCCTTCATCAGGACTCATCCCGGTGCTGAGTCAAATCTCGTCTTTCGCTGTGCATCTGCTTAGCTGAATGAGAGAAGTCAATTTTAATCTGTAACATAGAGAATATTGTTAGTTTCCTAGAAGTAAATTAGATAATTTATTATGTCTGTCAAATGGCAAAGGCTTAGTAAAAATGTCGGCTCTTTGCTCCTCTGACTTAATCTACTTTACTATTACATAGCCCTTTTCTATACATTGCTTAACATAATCCTCGTGCATCTCTGTCATGTGTCTTAGCTTATTACTTCCATACATCTTTGTGCACGCAACCGCAGCGTTGTTATCGCACCATAAGATGGCTGGAGAACTTACTAGTTTTGGGATTACCTTTAATGATAGACATATTCCTATCGATTCTCTGCATGATTCACTTAGAGCTACATACTCAGCTTGACACGTTGACAATTTGCTGCATAAGATTGCTTATGAGTTTTCCATGCTATCGTATCTCCATACAGTGTGATTGCATAACCACTTGTAGTGAGTTTTTGCAGTCAGCAAAGCTTGCGTCCGAGTAAGCTTCCATACCCTCATTCAGACCTTTGTATGTTAATTGCCAATTCTTTGAATAGGCAATATACTTAAATACTCTCGAAACCATTTTCCATTCGTTTTGAGTTGGATTTTGTTGGTGTCTACTCAGTACGTTGACTGCATAGGCCAAATCTGGCCTTGTACCTGTTATCAAATACATGAGAGACCCTACTATCTCTCTGTACTGTCGTTGATTTACAACTTGTTCATTTGTCGACTCATTCTCTCTCTGTTTTCTTTGTCTATTCAGTACTTGATTTGTCACCATTAGAGTTGACTGTCCTTTAGCATGTGCATAACCAAATTTTGTTTGCATTTTTGCTATAAACTTATTTTGATCTAACTTGATCGTCTTATCTTTCCTGTTCCTAGTGATTGTTATCCCTAGAAACTCTTTGGGTTCCCCTAAGAATTTCATATCGAACTTTTTACTCAGTTCTTGCTGTACGTCATTCATTCGTTTCTAGTCATTACCTGTTAGCAGTATGTCATCGACATAGAGCAACGTTATAATACATGTTTTGCCTTTTGAATATACAAACAAGCATGGAACCTTATTATTCGTTTCAAAGCCTAGTTGCTTTGCAAATTCTGTAAAGTGTAGATTCCAATTCTTCGGGCTCGTCTTCAAACCATACAGAGATTTACGCAACTTCCAAACTTTAGTTTGTCTTTGATTTTCATAGTCGTGTTTATTGGCTATTGCCAACACTGCTCTGACTAGCGCCAGTCTTGAAACTGGAGCATAAGTTTCACACAGATCATACAGATTAGAGTCTTTGAATCCTCTTATTACTATTCTTGTTTTGTAGTCTGAATACTTAGTACCATTATTTTTACGCTTGAATGCCCATCTTGAATCCAGGATATTCATTTTTTTACCATCATTATTTGTTCTGTTGACTATTTCAAACACTTGATTCTTTTCTAAGGCTTCTCTTTCCTTATTTATGGCTTCTCAACATCTATCTGCATCTGGTGCTGTAACTGCCTCTCGGTAGTTTTTAGGATCACCATTTATTGTTGTCAACAGTGCAAACATGCCATATGTTGTCAGGCCTTCTGCATTATCTTGCACATCGGGATCTGAAGTTTGTTTCTGATTTATTTTTCGTGGTCTTTCTCTTTTCATGGATATCGGTGCTTCTCCAATCTGTTCTATCTCATCTTCTTTGAAATCTGTCAACCAGGTTTCTTCATTTATCGGATCATTTGTCACCGTCCAGTTCTTAATATCCTTTGGCTTGTATACATCACCGAAGACTCTGTTTTCGATAAATTCCACATTTCGACTTTCGTAGATTTTACCGTCTTCTGGACATAGAAGTAGGCAGCCTGTATCGGTGAATCCTACTAACCCAATACAACCAAATCTTTTGATTTAATTTATAAGTACTCTTTGTTCTGGATTCAACATTAACAGCGGAGACTTGAAATTGATGGACTTGTGTGGCGTTAGATTGTATAGACATCTCTGCTCCGTATTTGTCTAACACCTCCTTTGTCTTGCTGCTGGTAAATTCTGTATCTTGATCACAATCTAGATAGCAGAATTTTTCATCTTTTCCACGCGTGTTTCTACATTTTATTACGAAGTCATCGATACAATTTGCTGCGTCTGACTTGTGTTCTACTGGATATGCCATTACGAAACGTGAATAGTTGTCTATTAGCACAACTATAAATATGCATCCCTTTGGATGTGTCGCTAGAGTAATAGGTCCCATTGTATCTGCGCTTACCCTTTGTAAAGGTTTAGTTGCCATTTCTCGATTATTGTCAAATTTTGGCCGATTCATTTTCGCAATTTTACATACTTCACAGTCTTTTAGACATTTACCATGGTCAATTCATCTGAATTCTTTAATATCCGGGTACAGTGTTTTCAAGGTTTTAACCTTATTTAAGGACGTGTGACCTAACCTGATGTGCCATAAATTCATTGTATGTTTAACCTGTGGTACTTCTTTTACTGATTTATCCAATTGATTTTCATTATTTTGATTGTCATTACTTTCAACTACATTTTTAACATTATTATTTTCATTTGACGTGTCTTTACATTTTTTAGTATCACTAAACATTACTTGTTTCTCGGCAATTTGTTGGTTATTTCTTAATATCATCAGTGCGTCTGTGCATGTTTCTTGACTTTTATCTACCTTTAACTTTAATTCAATTATCCAAAATGGGTTTTCAAAATACCCCTCTAAAATCTTCGCCTTGATTTGTGGTTCAAATACGTTTATCTTTTTATTGTACAGATACTGAGATTTTCTACATACATGATTTTATTCAAGATAATGATTCTACCGTTAGACAATTCGACTTTGATTTTACCCTGATTAGTTACTTTAATACTCGCTTTACTATCTTTATTTGTACAGCTTATCACATGATTAACCTTTTCTTTCAATTGTGACATAATTAACTTGGAATTTGTTAGGTGTTCGGTCGCACCCGAATCGACTATAAACCTTTCGAAGGTATTAGCATTTTCATCTGAATTTACGTACATGCTTATAATATTATGATTTACAGTACCTTGGAACCTTTTGGGCGTAGGTGACCTGAACAGTGAACGTTTTGGTGTTCCAGACGATGACCTTCCTCGTTTGCGAGGTGACTTTTCTTGGTCCCTTCGAGGCTTCCTCTTAGGAGACTCGCTCTTGTCCCTCTCTGACTTTCTCTTTCTTGGATTGTCCAGCTTCTTGGTAGGCTCTGGGCATTTGGTTGAGATGTGTCCGAACTAGTTACAATTAAAGCATTTTGCTTCCTTGTGCTTGCAGTCGGCCCTTACATGAAATTTGTCTCCACATCGTTCGCATGTCTTCCCTGTCTGCAGTCTATCTATGCTGCTGGAACGTCGTTCAGACGACTTGTCTCTCGACTTTTCCCTGTGTTCTGCCAGTTGGACTGAATATTCCAAGCCCTTTTTGCATGATGTATCAATCTGTAAAATTAAAGCCTTTAGTTGGTTGTACGTGTACTTCCTTCCCACGCTATGCTCTACAATATTTTCTGCAGCAACTATTTCGGGAAAGGCGTTAGACACTGTGTTAAACAGTAAACTTTTCTTTTCATTGTCAGGCATTTTAGAGATGCCCTCTAAGCTTTCGTAATCCCTGATCAGTTTTTCGAATTTTAAACAAAATTCAAAAGCTGATTCCTTCTCTTTATGGTATTTGACATTGAAAAGACGTTTTTGGGCCGTGTGAGCGTCAAGCTTAAATTCACTTCGCTTAATTTCTTTGATCTTTTCCAACAGTTCAACTGGATCCTTTATGTTCATGGTATACATGTGATACTTTTCATCGATTTTGTTCAGGATTATTTCACGTACGATATTTTTATCATGATCAAGTTCTTCTTGTGGCAGAAATACATGACTTCCTTTCTCAAATACATGAAATAATTTTGGCGACTTAAGTTCTAAAAATAGAAAGTCTTCAAACGGAGCATATTGTGAATTCTCTTTAAGCTTATATGTTCGCGTTATATTCACTTGTTTCATTTTCGTGTCGCTCGAGTTAGAGCCTCTGAGTATGCTACTTAAATTCAAGCATGTTAGTTCTTTACGTATTTTATCAGATCTTGGATTACTTACATCATCTACAAATTCATATCCTGGACCCAATCTTTCGTAATTTTCCTTACGCCAGTCTTTATATGGTGAGACGGGTCGATTGTATTTCGCTCCGTGTAAATCCCATCCGGTTGTTTCTTCATCCAAGTCCAAGTCATCTTTACCATAGTTGTCAGGCAAGAGCGTAGATGAAGCACCAGAGAACACTACACGTGTTACTCCTTTTTCTTTCTCAAAAGTTTGAGTGTACGCGGAATCCTTGGACTTCTGGTCGTTACTTTTGCCTTGTGAAAGGTATGGTTCAGACACCTTTAGGTTATTCAGTATTCTGGGTTTCCCAAAGCTGAGTGACGTGGCTGCATTCTTAGGCTTGGATGAGCTTGGGAGTGCAGGTCTTGTAGTATCTTGGTTCAAAATGTCTCGTCCTTGAAACCAGTCGTTGTCATCACGATCTTTAGGATTTTCTGTTGTCTGAGCTGGCTTTTCAGTTTCCCTGATCAACAGTCTGTCTATTGACTAAGCAAGACCTCTCATCTCGCCGCAAATTGAAGATGTCAGTATAAACAAAGTCCTATTTGTCTCTCCAAGCTTATTCGTTAGACTTGAGTTTTCGTATTTTCTTTAAACATCTCTAACAGAGTGTCCATCCTTGTGCTTTCATTGACGTTTCTCATGCGTGTTGTGGCACCTGCCCTTTCTACGTCGTCATCGTGGCTTATGGGGCCTCTCAACCCTACCACATTTTCATTTGCGGCGTGTAGAGTATTCAGGAGATGTCCTGTTTCCTCCAGCGTAAAGATGTTTTTATCTGTGAACAGCAAAAAAAAAAACATTAGTCAGTCTGCTGTTGAGAGGTTACCCGTGCAAGGTTCCCGACACTTTATGCACAAGCTTCAGGCTAACTTGCAGTCGGTCGAGGCACCTATAAAGGTTCCCCAATCAACCTAGTCTCTTTCTGCAGAATGTGTGCAAATGCACGGCTCCTGCAGTCCGAGACCCACGAGACACAAGGATAGGCATGGTGGATTTGTGTGAGGGTCGTGTTTTTTTTTTCTTTACGTAATGCTGACTAAGCGTCTGTACGTGCGCACGTAGTAATCATAAAACGTGTAAACCTCTTACAGATTCACAGACTTCGTGTTACCTATTTTCTTGTGTCAATTATGTATTGACCATTTATATTATATTTGTTACCTATCTTGAACCTGTCTTCTGAGCCTGCGAAGACCCAGATGTCTCCTTCGTAGAGCTTGAGCCAGAGATATTCATCAGGACATTCCGTACGTATCTGGTACTGATCCAGGATTTTAGACTTAATATTTTTTGATTGGGAGGCTGCATCGTGTTGAAGCTGTTGAACGTGAATATTATTAGTTTTTTTTAACAAAAGATCTTAATCAATCATTTAATCTTGATTTGTTTAAACTTCAATTTATTTAATTCGTTATAAACATAATTAATTAAACTTCAAATCATTTATTCAGCAGAGTTCACCTGCGCGTCAGCAGCCCCACCCACGCGACGTCTGTAAGCGGCACGGCACGCAGGTAGGCTTACACTAGACGTGCAAGTGTACGTTGTACATTTAAAATTTCCCGCGTATCAGTCGTGTGGTCACGTGACCAGTGTGTCTGTGCACGCTTCAAGCGCTGCTCCTTCTTACATACACTGGTGTTGTTTACAGCAACGGACTGTATCACAATGTCGATACTTTATCAACATTTGATCATGATGCTCTGCACAAAAAGACAAATCTTAATGATCGTCATGTATTTCTTCAGGATACTCTAAATCTACTTCAGCAAAGTGTCCTGTATCAGAGTCGGGTGGTGCATTGAAAAAATTTGAATTTGTTTCATATTCCATCCATTTGAATTTCCCCACTGGTAAATACTGCACCATGGCCCATCCCTAAAGATTAATAATATCAAAGTATAAGAGTGTCTTCGTTTTCTGTTTCTTATCGTATGATGGTCCCATGTAGGGATTGTTTGCCTTAGCATACCGATTGCAACATTGACTTATTCCTCCTCGAATGCCTGCTTCAATAAACATCAGCATATCTATATCTATGAGAAGCTCCAATTTCACTTTTGTCATTTTTAGAGCTGCTGAAAATGTGAGACCTGGAGTTGTGTAAAAGTGTGCAGGACATATACACTTTCAGTGATGTCTCTCGAAAACATTCAAAGACGTCAGCTAATAATAAACCATCTGTTTTCAAGTAGAAATCTGAATATTCACCCAAAGTTCTTATAGTAAACATATTCCATACTGTAACAACATGATGATAGTCTTTGTCAATAATATGAGAATCTGTTAGTTTATTGTAAAACTCATTCTTCTCTGGCAGTTTTGTAGTCATCAACTTGTCCAATCCATCTACGAAATCATATGGAAATATACCTTTTCGTTTACGAAGATTGATTTGCTCATCTGTAAATCCATCATTTTTAAATTTATTTACTGCTATCGGCACGGTTTCCAAATATGATGCAAGCTTTTCCAACGATGATGGTAAAAAACGCCATGAATCTATAAATCTAAAACTGATGTCACAGTCAACTATATACTTCGTAAATGAAATATATTTTTCTTTGTTATGATGTATCAGAGATACTCGTCCATTCATTATTGTAGAAGTAGCAATCTCTTTCAAAATGAAGTATGTATCATAATTGAGGTTATGAAAGATAACCGGCACAAACCTCTAATCCTTGTAATTTAAATTGCATGAATTGTGAGCTGCGCCTCTGAAACTAAATAGAAAAAAGTTAGATGACAATGGTCTCGTACTGCGAGTTCTTCACTTTTGGTAGGCTTTCGGCATATATGGCAAACAGTTGACCTCTGAAAAGATAATTCTTCTAGATCTGTAAGTCTCATTGGTTTTGGATTTTTGTAGAGTAGATCAATCTTTTCACTAATTCCTTTAAGTTCTCGAACAAACCATTTTGCCGGTGTCTCTTCATCTTCATTTTTTTGTCTGTATGATTTATAAACAGATAAACTGTCATCAAAGCTGCACTTTATATAATAGCCTATGCTATATGCTTCATGAAGCTGAAAAGCATTTATATTTTCAGTAGGCTTTAACAAACATTCAAAATCTGCATAAATAACAAAAGGAACTTTTTCACATTTATTATAATCTTCAAATTTAAGAACGTTATTCTTAAAGTCGGGCAAATTAATTCGACATTTATTTAAATTTTTGCAATCGTTTTCGTGCATTTATAGTCTTTCGTCACAGTAAAAAATTTATAAACACCTTTCGCAGTGGTATGATTTTACATGAGATTTGCTTAATTGAGAGATTAAAAGTCGAAACAGATACTTAATCCAAAGGTAGTGGTATTTAGGCAAACTTCCGCCAACATCATGATTATTTTCTTCATTTTCATCTATGTAAAAATCTTGAATGAGGATTAGATTAACATGTTTTTCTTTCTTTTCTTTTGTAATATGGCATGGCGATACTTCAAACTTTGCATTATACTTTTTTAATATGTATACATTTACTGTAATATCATTTAATTTTTCGAATTGTGGACCATCTTTAAGTTTGACTGGAAATTCTATATCACGAAAGTTTTGCTTAGTGTTTCACTAGAATGCAATGCTGAAAGTATAGCATACTTGAAACACTGATTATCATTATTACGAATATTAACATATGCCTTTTTCTTTTCTATAAACTTTGGAAGTGGAATGAAGGAACTCCCCTTGATTGGAGAATATTTTTTCATATTGATACACAAACTGATAATACTCGTCAGGTTCCAGCCGTAATCTTTCTCCTGAAATTCTTCAAGCTGGGTGAGAATAGGTTCTTTGATATGATCCTTAAACCATTCTTCCAAATTCGTTGACATGAATGCTGTAACACTTTCACTTGTAAAATATTTAATGGCAGTCGTTTCCTCGCCATTTTTCTGCATAGAAAATTCTGCTATAAAGTCAGAATTTATTTTTACAGCGTTATATTCCTTCAAGCAATCTGCTACTTTAACCTTAAAGAGATTTTGCGCATCTTTAAAAAAAACTTAGAATGTCTACATGCTTTATGTTTACAACTACACCTGTTCTAATTCGATTTTGAGAAGCCGATTCTACATCTCGTAACTCAACTCTAGCTTCAGTTTCTTACGATTGTAGACCACTTCCTTGCTGAAGATGTTGTTCGAGTTGAACTTGCACACATGAAAGATGTGTCATACTAGTTTGATATTTCTGCTTTTCTCCTCTTGCAAGGTTAAATTTCTTAATTTTTTTATTCAATTCCTGTATTGTGGAAATGCAAATTTCTAGCCAATATTGAATATCTTGATTGCTCATTTCGTGTATATGCCGTAAAGAATCACGCACTAAATTGACAAGACGTTCGAAAAATTGAATTCAAGCCATATTTACTTCTTACTTAAACTAAACACTCACAAACTAGAAATGCACAGACTCGTATACAAAAAGGACTGTTCCTCAAAGTAAAATTTTCCCTTTATATAGGCAAGACCATTTTCAATACATACTTCTTACTGAACTGACTCTTCAAGATGACTACAGAGTGTGTATATGAAACGATGTTTAAAAATAACATACTGCAATGTCCAGAAGAAAACATGTGGATACTTTTATATTTAAGGAAATCAGCTTTCTCAACTTGAAAAAAAAAACTGCTTTACCGACTGCTTACCTCTTCAAGTCGCCAATGCCGTGGGAAGAACTAACCAAGGAAGAAAAATGTATGATGCACTGGCTAGAAAGAAGTTACCATGGAATCTTCAGAATTCTGGTGATATTCCATACCATCGACTTAAGCGTGTTTTAGAAATCAGTACGCAAGGTGTACAAAAGCTATATGTTAAGGGAGAACAGAAAGCACAGTGGTTAAAGAATTATTTGCCAAATATGTAAGTATTTATATTCACATACTATTTTTTATACTTAAATTTATCTTCTCTTTCAGTATAATTTGAAATGTGGAAGATCTCGGATGTACACCACTCGAGAACATCAAAAGTAATGAACATTACTTTTGCTTCCACCATCATCTTCTAACAGAAGAAAACCTGCATGCGCCGTCTATAACGCCCTTTCAACAAGAGCTTGGCTACTAAAATTTTTCGATGGAAAATTTGGTCAAGACGAAATCGATAATTTTATAAAATATACTTGTACTAAAAAATTTTATTGAATAAAAAAGATTTTAAAAAATATGTGAAAAATTCTTAAGATTACATGGGAAAGGCGTTCAAATAAATCTAGCCATATTTTATTTACAAAAAATTTCTTGTTTATTTATTAACATTAAATAGTAAAAAATTGTTTATTTAATAAAAAATATATGAAAATTCTTGAGATTATATCGTCGGTCAATACAAAAAAGTAGTACAACTCAGATTTCCAACGAAGACTAGCTCAACTTGAATTTTTTGCCTTTTTACTACAAAAATGACTTTACTAAAAAAAATAAGAGCAAAAATTCAAGTTGTGCTAGTCTTCGTCAAAAATCTGAGTTGTGATAGTTTCCGTAGGGACCGATGATCTGGGAAAGTCGTTCCAATAAATCTACTCATCTTTGTTTTTATTTTCACTTAATTTTATTTATTTATTTATTTATATATTATCATTAAATTGTAAAAAATTACATTACATTTTTACATTCAATTACATTAAATTACAAAAATTAATCACTTTTTACATTTTATTTTTTTTTTATAATTTTCACATGATCTATCAATACCTCATCGTCTATAATCCTTGGTACATTACGATGATTAGGCGGCTGCTGTTGATTAGGCTGCTGATCATTGGGTGGCAGCTGTTGACTAGGCGGCTGCTGCTGTTGTTGTTGCGGTTGTTGTTGAGTGCTGCTTATTGTAATCATCTGAACCGTATACACATTCTTTTAATTTTCTTTCATACTTCTTTTTTATTTTTTTGCCGTGCTTTACTTTATTATTTATGCCCGATGGACCAGCAATCGGTTCGTCAACTAATTTACGAAAATAAACATTCTAATTATTTATAACAATCAGTTGAAACTTAATTTATATAGAAAAAATTTCAGTGGTCTTGGTTTTAACTTCCTTCTTCGCGGGGTAACAGCAATATCATCTGAGTTTTCTTTTGAACAAACAACAAGGAAGGAGATTCTGCCTCCAATATTAGCCATGTCTGATGGTTTGGAAACAAGAGACATTGTCGAATTTTCCTCTTCAGATATCCTGGGAGGGGATCCTGTCGGCGAAGTAACACAAGATGCTTCAAGACGTTTCCTTTCAGTTCGACTCCATCTCGATTTCCGACTAGATAATACCGGTGAAATAGTTGTATTATTTTGTAATGGTGTGGTATCAGGTAGTGTTACTGTCACATGATTCTTCCGACGCTCTTCCTCTAATTCATTCCTTAATCTTGCAATAATTATATCCTTCTCTTCTGCTTCTTTCTTTTCTGCAGAGTTTGATTTTGTAGCAGCAGACAAGTTTGCGCGATGAAAATTTAATTTTTTTTTCGTTCAAATCTTGCAGTTTTTCATGAAATTGTTGCTCAGCTTCTACTATTCCTGAACGTTTCACCTGAAATTTAACGAACAGTTTCAGAACACTAAGACGACGTTAAAAATAATGAAAACTGAAAAATAATGTTTTGACTGAAAAACAATTTTTATTTATTACATCTTGTAAGCCCAAAAAACCCTGCGGGTTCATATAGGATTTCTTCATCTGAAGCATAGCCATTAGCTACATAATAGTAATAATAGAAATAATCATGACGTCTCCTTTCCCCACATATAGGCGAGTAGCAGCATATAGTTTCTTGGTGTTTTCATTTCCATGAAGGAACTTATTGTCACTAACTTTATCTTGCTCTGATATTTGTTGATCTGAGAATCCACTCTCATCACTTCTCAATGATTTAGCCACTGTCTCTGTTGAAAATAAAAAGAACGTACTCAACCATACATGAGAGACCCTTTGAGGTTAAATATACCTCTGTTTATTTTATCAATTTCTTAAAAACTTATATATCCCTGATTAATGACAGTTTTTAAAAGTAATAAAAAAAGTTAATTAGTACAAAGTCACCTACAATTTTTAAACAAAAACTCAATGGTAATATTTTTAATATAAAAGCAAATTTTTTGAAATTCTGATAAATGTATACTTGCATGCTTGAACGTATAATAGGCAATTATTTTATAAAAGTTGTAACAGCAACAATATGCTAGTCGCGTTTTGCAATAATGAAATATATTTATTGTTTACCAAATATATGATCATTGCCAGCAACTCACACAAGGCTTGAAGAGGCGGGCTATCTCGCATATATCCAAGCAATATATAACCGTCGATGTTACTTGTTATACCTTATGTATTTAAAGAGGTCTCGAATTTCTGCTGACCGAATATTCTTAATTTCTTCTTCTTCTATTTTAATTTATTTTATCTAATGATTAACACTTTGGATCTGTAGAGTGTAGACATGAGGTACTGCTGACCGCAACCGCCAAGCGAAGAAAAAGATGAGATAGCAGTATTATATGAAGATCCGTTAATCGCGCACGTGCGGTTAGACAAAAGCATAATAGCATATACGCTATCTAAGTATTTACGTACTTTTCAAACCACTTGATCTTTTCCGCTTTAATGTGTGGTGTGTAGCTATATACTCTGATATATATATATATATAGATATATATATAGATATATAGTTGTTTTGGAGATACTCCCCCCCCGCACCCCCCCCCCCTTACAGTGCCCCCTCCCCACCAAATAACGTAAAAATCATTCATTTTTATGTTATTTTTTAAAAATGAATGAAATAAATAAAAAATGGCTCATTGTCTATATTTAAAAATTGGTTATCTACCCCTGAGAGTGTTTTGCAACATTATTTTTCAGTTTCTATTGCTTTGCAGATAGTGGATTGTAAATTTTACTTAGGAGCAGTCGCGCTAATACCATATTTTGAGAGCAAACTACATCTTCTGCTCTCTGAAAATTCAAAAGATCTGGTCATTTATTCAGCAAAATAGTTATAGGCGTAGCCTACCAATTTTCAAGAATAGACGATGAATCGATTTTGAAATATTTCATTATTTCAAGGTTTTGGGGTTACATAATGTAATAAAAAAAAATTGGTTCATCGTCTATCCTTGAAAATTGATATGCTATGCCTGAGAGTATTTTGCTTGATAAATTACCAGTTCTTTTGAGATTTCAGAGAGCAGAAGCTGTACTATCCTTTGAAATATGGACTGAGCTTGACAACTCCTAAGACAAAGACTAGCCATACTTTTAGTTAATTTTTTTTCCATTTTTGGTCAACTCGTTATGATTTGACAAAACAATTGATAATATTTTGCTTACGTTTCTAACAGGGATACGATTAATTACACTGCGATGAATGTTAAATACAATGTTAATAATGTTAATTACAATTTTTAAGGATTGACAACGAAGAGATGATGAATTTATCGATCAAGAAAACGCCTTTGCAGACCTAGTAAATGATGTCGAAAATGAATTACATGCAATGGCAATGGATGATGATGTAATCAACTTGCGTGTTAATGTGTGTAAAGCCGAAATTATTCTAGCAGTTGTAAAATTTTCATTAGTTTATAACCTGCCACAATCGGCTATAGCTGACTTATTCGAAATGCTAAACCTTTTTTTCGATACGCCGGTTTTGACTGCTTCGCGTTACTTTATTGATAAATTATGTAATTTTCAAAATAACGTTGATTATCATGCTCTATGTCTCAATTGTAAAAATTACGTTAAGCAATTCAATCGCGAACAAGATTATAGTGCACGTTGCGGACCTTGCAATCTAGTATTTTCTTTAAAATGTCCTAATTATAAAAATTTTTTTTCAATAATGAACCCACAACACGAAATAGCTCATTACTTAGAAAAAAATTGGTCTCACTATGAGTCCGTAGTTGAAGCACGAGCCAGGAATAACGTCGATATAAATGAATTTTATAATGGTACTTTTTACAAACAATTAAGAAATAGTTTACCAGAAGATAAAAAGGATAATTTTATTCCTGTGACATTAAACAGCGACGGTTCGCCAGTATTTGAAAGTTCTGCTTTTTCTATTTGATCTATTCAAATAATAATAAATGAGTTACTTTTTAAAGTAAGAACATCAAAGCCAATTGTATGCAGTTTATGGTATGGGAAAAATAAGCCGGATATGAATATCTTCCTTCAGCACTTTGTTACTCAAATGAATTTATTAGCAAATGAAGGAATAACTTGTAAAGTCAGAAATGCGCCCCGCAAAATATATGTATTGAAACGCTCGGGTCTACTAGTGCAGTCCAGCGTTCTTAAATCTAGTTTCGCGCGCCGTCACATCCCAATGCATACACGGCGGCGGGCCGCCTCGGCCCAGGGCGCCAGGCATCGAGATGCCGAGGATCCCGCGACCCTCTTTCCATGTGAGCGCCACCCTGTGTTGGGGCTCGACGGCGCGGGAGTTGAGCTCGGCTAGCTCAAGGAATGGGTAGGGTATCGAACAGGGTCGTGGGTTATAAAACTCATTAAGGCTTGTTGCTGATATGATATGTCGTATTTATTCCACATTTTCTCTTTTAACAACCACGGCAACCTGCCAAGAACCTGCGGCCTCTACAATCCAGAGGCGCTACGCTGAATTAATTAACTACTATGTGGTGCGCCACTCCGCCGGTCGAGGTTATCGTGAGGAAGAGCGAATTTACGCACGCGGCCCCGCAACAATTTTTAGAAATTCTTATCTCTTCTTCGCCTCTCTGGTCGTCTACCGGCCTCGACGACCAGTGCGTCCGTCGCGGCGTACTCTCTCGAGTTATGCAATTCCCGACCTATCAAACATTTATTTTCCCATACACCGCATCGCGCAAGCCCGTTCCCTTATGTTTAATCCCCGTAAACCAATCGCGATATGACGACCTCGACACGAACGTGCGGCGACACCCAATACTCGCCCGTATTTTACGCGCACATTCGTGCATTCTAAGAGTTATTTAACGGTACTCTGATAAGTAACTAACCTAACCTAATCGCTAACTTACTTGCTAACGGTAGATCGGTAGCGTACAGTAACCGGTAGCTGGTTGGAGTGGCGGGAGGGGCGAGCAAACGATAGCGGGGAGGTACGATACGGGAGGAGCGCGATAGCGAGGAGATATACGCCCTACGTGGGCAACGGTAGCGAGGAATTATGCGAGAGTGAAGACGTGGAGAAGGCAAATAGTAGCTTCAATAAAAGATAACGCTAGCGTCAAAGGAACGATAGCGAGAACGATCGAGAGCTTACATCATTCGCAACAGGCGACGAGACCTGACGGCACTCGGCTCGCCGCCATAACCGCGTTCGTCGAGATGCATTGCGTCACACTAACCGTGTCGCGTCGCGTTCACCCGAGGCACAGCCGCACTAATTAGTTCGCACGCTAATACACGTTTACTTACTTGCTACGATAACGGGAGCGAAGGCGAGCTGCAATGGCGCACGGGTACGGTTGCTCCGAGGCTGATCGAGAGCTTAGGAGAGCAGCGTGGGCGTCCTATCGGTAGAAGCGATGCGGAGCGAAAGAGAACGAGCTCTCCTCACGCGGCAACACATGGTCACGGGGCCAGTGCTGCGCGCGCTCCCAACGCGAACTACTCCCCCCTCTCCGCCCCTATTCGGGGCTCGACCTGCCACGTTGCGAGGTTGTCGGTGCCTCTCTATTGCGTGGCGCAAATTTTCACTTGTAACGTGTAGTCGAACTACCACGTTACAGTATATACTGTATGTTCTTGTGATGATTCGGTAGCACGCGCGCAAATGCAGGGACTTACTCAGTTTAACGGTTATATCTGTTGTAACTGGTGTTTACATCCGGGATATTACGTTGCAACTGGCAAAGGCGGAAGCCTAAAGTATATTTTACTGGACGAGTTAATAAATGATAGAAATGAAGAAGATTCATTAAGACAAATACAAGAATGTATTGAATCTGGACGATCTGTATATGGTTTTATGAAGGAATCAGTTTTGACTCATTAAAATCATTTCAATATTATCTCATGATTCGTTCCAGATTCTAAGCATTTAATTGATTTAGGTATTGCTAAGCAATTTATGAAATATTAGTTTGACACTGAGAATATGCCTTATTCACTGACTAATGAAGAAATCAATTTGATTGAAAATGTTTTAAAAGATCTAAAAGTCCCTAGCAAAATTGTTCGATACTCTCGTTCAATACGTGACAGAAAGTTTTGGAAAGCTAAAGAATCACAGAATTGGGTTCTTTATTATAGCACTATTGTTCTTTTAATGATTCCCAAAATGAGATGTTATGTTGAATATTGGTCGAGTTTAGTACGAGCATATTACATTCTTTTGCAAAATAATATTACTAGGCAACAGATATAGGAAGCAAATCGTTTATTAAGGGGAAGTCATACTCAGATTTTACCGACCGAGTCTATAGTACGAATGCTTGGTAGAAAATAACTTGAAACTAAATAAATACGATGAGTTATGTAAAACCAAGTCTTTGTTGCCCTTCCTTTTGCTTCCATCTATCACAATGCAAACTTTCGAATAAAAATATTAACTCAGTAACAAATGGCATTTGAACGAAAATCAGTAGCTGCAGCGTGTGCATATTGGAAATTTCGTTCAAATGTCATTTTTATATGCTTTTACAGATCGACTTGAAACTTGCACAGAGCTATAAAATTATCAAATGAAGGGCAAGTAAGACTCGGTTTTGCATAATTGTTTATAAAGAAAAGTGGTTTTATTACCATTTTTTCAATACTATCTGCTGTTAGATGGCAACACATTCGCCTATATATTTTCGTATACATGGCTATTTGTCGACAGATGGTGGAATGTATGCCGGAATGCATTGGGTCCAACAAGCTGCGAGTCGGCTTCTGCCGTCGTGTTATACGCGGCATTCGCGGCAAGCTTCTCTTGTTATGCTTGTAACGTAAGGTTAGGTTAGTTTATTGCTCGCCACCGGCTGCACGGTCTGCTGCGTAAGTTCTGCGGTGCCGATCGACGACCGCGGACGATGTCGTTTACATAAGTCGAGAACAAGGTTGACGAGGAATAAATTGTAATGAATATGATTTTTGTTATGACTTAATTGATTTAATTATTTTTTTTATCGTTTGATTAGGTTTAATAATCATTTATACAAACCATGTTGGTAATAGATGTTTAGTTGTAATAATTTTAGAGACAGTTGGTCTGATCTTGTACCCAATGAGCACTGTGGTTATGAATGAGATGCTATAACTGTTGTTCGATTAAATTGGGTTTAATATTTTTTATTTTGTTTGTATTTTACAAACGTAAGTTTGTATTTTATAACCATTAATTTTCAATGAATATACTGATTCTCATTTCATTTTGAGACAAATTTACAAAATCTCCATTACTTTGAATTGGCGAATGTATGTAAAGTTAGGTATGTATATGTAATAATTGCAACTATAAAGTCTATAAAAATAAAGTCTGACGTTAGTTAGAATCATTAAATTATTATCATGTAATCTCGGTTATAGGATTAAATGAAAATAGTTTTGAACATAATGTATATACCTGCTTAAGATGTA
This sequence comes from Trichomalopsis sarcophagae, assembly GCA_024372645.1. Classification (NCBI taxonomy): domain Eukaryota; kingdom Metazoa; phylum Arthropoda; class Insecta; order Hymenoptera; family Pteromalidae; genus Trichomalopsis; species Trichomalopsis sarcophagae. Next base: position 260,959 of record QLSS01000114.1, read on the forward strand.
ACACGATGTAAATACTTAAACTGAATTTTATGTGGAAAAAAAATAAATATATATATATATATAGAATTTTAGAACTGATCGTGTTTTGAATAAATATTTGATACAGACAAGGTGTTATTTATTTACAGTATATAGACATACATTATTTTTATAAATATTTCACTCAAGGTAAGTTAAAACTTAATATAATAACTTATACTCGTGTCCACCAGTAGCAGCAGTAAGCCAAAGACTTCCGTCTCCGGTCGAGGCATCTTCATCTTCGAGCGCGAATCACTGGTGATGCGCAAATTGCAAATCCTGGAGTTCGATGGCAAACCCTACTACGCTTTCGTTCCCGAGGACGAGCTTCCCATCAAAGAGGAGCAGATCTCCGAGCTCCACGACGATGTCTCCTACTCATCCGTCGATGAGCAGAAAACCGACGGCTTCGCAGTTGAAACCCCCGAGGACGACACCAAAGAACTTCCTGTAGTTCAGTTCGATCACGAGGAACTCGAAGGCGACGCTGCAGAGCTGGTAAAAAAGCCTTCTTCTAGTACAGGTCAGCACAACATGAAGTGTAAAGCCTGCTCTGAAACTTTCGAGTCGACTCTAGCGTTCCGAACACGTTGCCTGGACGCACAAGAAGAAGGTCTGTATCCAAGAGGACGGTATGTTCATCTGCTGCATCTGCAACTTCCGCAGCGAGAAGAAGAATCTTCCCTTACGGTGCCTGTGCATTCGTTTGTCGATCCAAGCACTCGCTTCAGTCGTACTTCATCCGCAAGCACACCGACCGTTACGAGCACCAGTGCAAGTTCTGCACAAAGCAGTTCAAAGTCATGGTTGACCTGGCCAACCACGTGCTGTTCCACTACAAGGAGAAGCTCGTCCTCTACGGCAAGCTCTGTCTCAACAGTGGATCGCTCTACGTGCACCACAAGTGGGGGCACTACATGCCCAAGTACGAGTGCAGCATCTGCAAGCGCCGAGTGCGGCAAGACTTTCACCAAGAAGGACTCGTTTAAGAGGCACATGGCCGTTCACTCGGGCAGTAAAATTATCTTACATTTATAGAACTACAAAAAGTAAAATTAATTTAATCTATGAAAAAATATTAGGAGGAACTTGTCCAAGATTTGCAAGAAGTCAATAAATAACCATTTTGTAACTGGTTTGCAATTTTATTTGGCATCGGGTGGCTTGTAAACTTGTAGTACTTGAGATAATGATATATAGGGAGCATCAACAGCTGTCATGTATTCCACACTGCTGAGCTTCCACTCTTCGCTCTCTTCATTAACAAAAACTGACCGAAGTGAACATTGTTGTGCCGCAGATTACCATCATTGATTAAAAAGCTCAATGCTCTCTGAAAATAAAACAAACAAATTTAAATATACATGGGTTCATATCTTGGAGATACTATTTGAAATGCCATCGTACTCACAGTAATCTGAAATATATCCCAGGATAAGTAAAGCTTGCGCTTATTAGCCTCTCCAATGTCAGAAACTCTAGAAAGACGATTATGAAGTGGCTCTACTCTTTCTGTAGCCAAATAAATTGTTTTATCTGTCTGTAAATCATAGTCACAACATTAAAATTAATCAAAAGTATAAGAAAAGTTGTCTGTAATAAAGCTTGTCTAATACAATGATAAAGTCTGACCTACCTCTAAACTATCTAAATAAGCAAGTATACTTGGATGTCGCAGTGTTTTCAGTCTTTTTACTGCAGCCGGAGCAATTTCCAGCTGATACTCTGCACCAGGTTTAAATTGGAAAACAAAGACAGACACCTCCTCACCTACAGCTGCTCCAGTTATCTGGCGAGTCTATCGTTGCTAAAATTGATAATCATTGCAGGATTATTTGTTTGAATCACACCATAAATCTATATTCATTTCTCTATAAAACAGAATTTATTATTATCTCACCTGCATTAATGTTATGTCAGCTGTAAATTCACCCTCACCCGCTAAACTATAAAAAGCCACATTTCTACCTCCATAAGGTAGAGGGATTTCAGTTTGTGTGTTACCTCTTTGTACATTTGTTAAGAGCGTAGGAGTCTATAAATAAAACAAAACAATGATGTCAATGATCATTTTATTAGATAATCAAAGAGTGCCTTTATCAATAAAATATACTTTGTATAAGACTGGAATGCACTAGTTCGAGTTGGATCCTGCCAATATCCTGGTGTCCATGGCCTTGATGCATTTGCCTAAAATCTTACTGTTGCCTTTGCTACCAAAAACAGACAATCTTGGCCAATAGCTACTACTTGTTGAGAACTCAACCTAATCTCTCAGAGATGTTTGGCCCCTGCAATAAAAATGATTTAACTCTTGTAAGCCCTATACTTATAATAATTTTATACATCTAAATTCCATAGTTTTCACGCATGCACAGAGTATAAAGTTAATTAATAAATTTATTTATTATAATCAGAAAAAACAATCATCCCAATAAACTTTGTATGTGTACATACCTCATTGAATTGGAAGATGCACTTTTTTTATACAGTGTAATTACGAAAAATGACAACAGACTATTCGTTCATATGGTTTATTTAACGAACGAAACAAAGGTGCAAATTAAAATCATGGGATGTAAATAACAATGACTCGAAAGAAAAAGTTCTGCCGGGTGGCAAAGCACTCCGGCAAGCGGCAGTGAGGCAGTCCCGACACATACCGCGTGCACATACCCCATCTACCGGCAAATAGATTTGTAGATATATGCATGCATAGATATTCAAGCGATTATATGCACACATATAAGAATGCCATTTGAACGAAATTTCCAGCATGCATGTTACGCTTTAGCGTGCTACAGCAACTGATTTTCAAATAACGTTCAATTAACGTTCAAATGCCATTTATTAACAAGTTTATAGATTGACTTCATATTTTGCACAGTGCTAGATGGCAAGTATGTCTTAATGTTGCATAATTTATTGTATTTATTGAGTTTCAAGTATTTTTTTTACCGAATATGGAACCCTCTCAAGCGGATGATTTTGCTATAAATTTTTTAACAGCTTTTTAAAATATCAAACTGCATGTAAAAAAATTGAGACGTCATTTTCGACGTCAAATTATTTGAATTTTCGATTTCTGCAACGACAATTTTCAAAAAATGCATATTAAAGTATATAGAAGGCGTTTCGACTTCCTCACTTAGACGCATGCGCACTATATTAGCCAATCACATAGCCGTTAATCTTGGCTTCAACATCCGGTCATGACTTTTTTATAGAGGGATTTGTATATTTATCAAAAACATGAAATTTCGAATAAAAGACATTTTTTATTTAAAATTTTCACATCGAAACCGGTTTAGGATAAATCTTATTTGTACATTTTTGCATCCATGGACCCTAACCATTGAAAGGTATAAGAAGGTTTTTTTTTAATTCAAGATGGAATTACACAAGATGGAGGCTTAAAGCCGACAATTTTTTGCTGATTTTTTCAATAAAACTAATAATAAATGTTGAATGATAACAAAAATTGGTATTTAGAGGTTTTTGGGTCGCTGAGTACAAATATGTCATCAGATTTCGCAAATCGAAAACTTTAAAAAATTTGTTTTCTATGTCCAACGTTTACGGGTGTAATAAGGCTTTGTTACAGTTGTAATTTTGCAAAGCTTGTGAAGCCTATTAGTAGTAGGTATATATTTCATTCGTATTTCGCCTATGTGCTGATTGTAAAGAAAAAAAAGCGTATTTGCCTATACGCTGATTTTATTTATTTGAAGGATATTTCGCCTATACGCAGATTGTACAATTTGCAGCGTATTTCGCCTATACGCTGATTGTATAATTTGTAGCGTATTTCGCCTATACGCTGATTGTATACAAATTAAAGCGTATTTCGCCTATATACGCTGATTGTATACGAATTAAATTGTATTTCGCCTATACGCCGATTGTATACGATTTAAAGCGTATTTCGCCTATACGCTGATTGTATTATTTATAGCGTATTTCGCCTATACGCTGATTGTATACGTATTAAAGCCTATTTCGCCTATACGCTGATTGTATACGAATTAAAGCGTATTTCGCC
>QLSS01000114.1:265031-320568 GCA_024372645.1 Trichomalopsis sarcophagae
TTAAAGCGTATTTCGCCTATACGCTGATTTGATGAAAATGATATCGTATTTTGCCTATTGTAGTGTATATAAGAAAGCAAATCCTGTTCACCGTATGGCAGTACATTTTACCTGCGATATGGGAAGCTTGTGAGTTCCTGTAGTCGAAGTAAAGTTACAGCATGATTTCATATAACTGTTGCGTTGAAAGAATATTTGGCTTTCATTGCGTTTTTTTTCAAAAGATGGATTTCATAGTGTGGTGCTTTTTTTGGACTAATTGGGAAAATGATTCTATGCTATTGTCATACAAATAACTGTTCACATTCAAAATATTTTGATACACCTGATCAATATTAACATTGCGTACACTGACATCAAAATATTTCTCTGCTCTTCGATTGATTCATCGTTGCTTTCAGTCGCACGTCGATCAATATGAACAAATTCATGACATTCAATTTCATCTCTCTCTTCCAAAGATTCAGCGTCTGTGCTATTACTATTCGCAATATTTTTGGCTGTTTTAACAGATGTCTTGGCACATTTTTGGTTTCTCTTACTTTGACACGCTACTTTTCTTTTTGTTGCTGATGTTTTAATATTTTTGCTGTTCTTGGTTTTTGTCTCCTGTTGTTCTGATGCAGAGTGCTTGGTGGATTTTCTTTTTTTAATTTATCGTTTGATGCTTTCTCAGCAGCTTTGCGTTGCTGTTCTCTCTGTGCTTGTACAACATATTCTGGTTCCCGAAGGGCCATGTTACGATTGTAGCGACTGTCTAATAATTCAGGGAGTAAACAGTCAAAATAAAATCTTCTTAATGGTTCAGCCATCCTCTTCTCCCAAATATCATCATCACGTTCAACTCGAATGTACTTGATGTCAATTTTTGTGCTGAGAGCAAATATACAATAGTCTCTGTTACTTATATGTAATTGACCTTGAACTTGATAATAATATGGATGAGATGGATTCATTTTATTAATATCTTCTTTGCTGAAAATTCTCCTTATATGCTGTTTGCGTTTCAGAACCTGCAGGATTGTTAAATTGGCTGCGGAAATGGGATTCTTTAATTCTACTATACCATCGTTGCCTATAAAACCGTCTACAGATGCTCCTAAATATTCGTCATTTGCGTCAATAAGCAAACCAGCAAGTTGTATATCCTGTTTTAATTTTCTGGCCAACATAATACGCGAACTAGCTTCATTCTCGATTCCGTAGGTTAATGCTGGGAGATTCAAAACTGGCGGATAAAGTATGTTTTTTACGATTGTAGCACAAGAAGTACTGCTTTTTTTCCGACAAATTCGACCAAAATTGGAAGCTGTTAACAATTCACTTCTTTTTTGATACCATAAATCGCATCCACTTTGATTGACTGTTGTACGTTCAATTTCTACTCGATTAGTTTGATCCTTCCAAAGTTTTTCCAAGTGTTGTTGAACTAACATTTCATATGATTCTGGGCTGATATCTGGACGATTAGCACCTTCTCCATAATCTTCTTTCCCACTTTCAACATATCTTTTTCGTCGTCTTCCTTGTAGCATTCTTAAAGTTTTGGTTTGCTCAATTTTTTTTTTTTTCGTTTTCTCTTCCATTTCCATGATAACATTTGAAGGCTCATATCCAGAATTTTCGTTTAATTTAGTTAAAAGCGATTGCGTGTTGACTTGAACAACAGCATCATGTACTCTTACATAATACGAATCTCTTTGACCATAATTAATTCGCTTTGATCCTACAACTTTAGCAACAATAGCGTTGAAAGATTCTACATGATTGCTAGTTTGAGATCTTAATAAACTCCGAGCATGGCAGCTTAGATCGGACACAGCTTGACGTAAAGCTGAGTACATTCCCGTTGATTTCAATGTAGGGATCCAATTTTTATCTTTCTTTTTTTCACATGGTATTTGAAGTTTGCGACATTGAGCATGATCTCCGAAAACATGATTAACAGAATTCATGATTTGTTGTTGCAAACTTTTTAGATAAAAAACATCATTCGTTTGATTTCTTTTTATTTTTATTAACGTCATTATGTATTGCCTAATTTTAAACGAACATTTCTTCACATAATCTCGAAACGACGTCACATTTCCTCTTGCCAAAGTGTGCGCCAATCTTCCCCGCGAAGCATCAACAATCTTATTGCACATATTTCTAAGTAAGTGGTTGGTGCATTCAATCTTGTCAACCCGTACTCCATACAGCCGATAAGGATTGCTATCTAATATCGCTTTGTAAACACTGCTATCACCATCGCCTATAACAGTTTTGTAAATCAGTTGATGTTTTTCGACACTTTCTAAAAACCCTTGAACAATTATATCTTTTTCCATAGAACTTGAACTTTGTTCACGGCCCCAATTTTTATAGCATACGTGCTTGTTCGGGGCGCAATTTGTTCTTTCAGCAAGATCGCAGACGTGGCAGAGTTTATTGCGTACTCCAACATACAAAACGTTTTTGGTTCTACATCCTATAATAGCTGCACAACCAGATAAGGAATCGAATTCCCCGCTTATGTAGCTTCATTTTAACCAAGATCCGTCCACTTGAACAGTTATAAATGGAATTCCATTGATTGTGTCACCTTCCATTATCGCCAGTTCTCTTTCCATCGTAGCTGCCTCCTTCATTGATTCTTCAGCAGATTTTGCAAAACTTGCTACTAAAGCTTGTCTATGTTCTCTGTATGTAACATTAGACATAAATTTTAAGCCCATACTGGCAACCTCCTGTTTCATCTGTGAATATCCTGTTCCTGCTACTATACTTCCACATACTGCGCCATCGTTCAACGGCATAAGTGGACTATTTGGCATCAATGAGACTAACCCATTTAAAGTAGCGGCAATGGTTACAGACGAATTTCAATTTAGAACACAATCCGTCATCCCGACAATTTTCATAATAAATATCGTGAAAAGTGCATTGTTCACGGAATCCATGTTCCATGTACATTGCACGCAATTCATTATAAAAATATAATGGATCAGTGATTCTGCGCTCATAAAATGCTTTATGCCTGGTTTCATGTTGTTGTGATATAGTCGAGTCATTTTCAGGAAGTTGCGGCTGACATTCAGGTGTTCCTTCAGGTAGAGAATTAGAACCATCTCCTTGCAATGACGGGTATTCGTTTGAGATTTTTGATGGCTCAGAAGTAGATGATATATTTTGGGGAACATGTCCGTCTTCTTCTGATGCAGTTTTTTCTGTGTGTATTTCTGTAAAAAAAGACATAGGCATCTCCTGATCAATAGTGCTGAGATCTTCGAGAAATGCAGAACCATTTAGAAGAGTTGATTCATTTGATTCACAACTCGACGATATCCGTTGATTGATACAGATGTCATTCACGGAAGCTGCTTTACTGACATCTTCAATTGTTGCAAAATTTTCAGGAATGGCATCTTTACAAATGTCTGCAATATTAACAATATTGTTACACGTACCTTTAGCTTTTCCTTTCTGTAGTTCCGCATCAACCTACAATAGTATTTATTATACTAATTTATACTAATTTTACATTTAATTGTTAAAACAGAACATTGTTGTAGTGGTACAAAATTAACTTCGGGCACAATTGATTATTAGCAGCTATGATATGTTAGTGAAAACCTATTATTTATAAAACAAATACGTTTTATGAAAAATTGTAACGTTTTACGAAATTTAAAAAATGAAAATACGTTGTTACATTTATTTTTTTTTTAAATCAATGTTTTTATTACTTCAAATTTTTAAAAGTAAGATGAACAATCAAAATGTAATTGACGGAAGGTTGTGGTATTTCGACGACCAGCCCACAGACCTGTAAGCAATGGTTATACGAATAAGCCACAGTGCGACATCCAACAAGTGGTGTTCGCTACTGTAGGGCCGTTTCCTAAAGTATAGAAAGAAACTTGAGTTTCTCAATAAAGTAAAGGGTTTGAGGTCTTTCTAAAAATAGAACGTTTCGGACGTTATTTCACGCGAGATACAGATTGATCTGCAGATCTAAAAAATAATTGATAAGCGCTCGTTACCTAGCAAACACGTAACATGTGAAAGAAAAAGTTCAGATGCTGTCGAGAAGTCTGTGCGTACAGGCCCTTTTCTTCTGATTGAATTTTGTATTTAGAACTGTCAAATAAATATAATTCTTTTAAATCTAAAATTCTTCTGACGTATTATTTTACCCAAAATCATAATTTGAGATTATTTACGTCCTGATTTTGCTGTTCCTAACGAAGATTAACACAATTCAGCTATCTAAGAAAGATTAGCACGACTTCAAATTTTTGCTCTTTTGAAAAAATTTATAGTAATATAGGTAATAATAAGAACTACCCACTGCATGAATTTCAAGCAATTCTACAAATTAGTTCCTGAGTAAAAAATGAAATACTACAAAAAACTAGTTTGTTATTTTTGCGATTAAGTAAAAGAAAAAATAAGCGAGAATAAATAATAAATAATAAATAATAAAAATAAAAATAAATAATAAATATTTATTTATTAAATATAATAAAATAAAAAGAGCGATAAAAAAGCAATAAATTGAAGTGGGTATATAAAGTGACGTTATAGTCAATGCATTTAGGTTAAAAAGCAAATTCAAAATATACAAGGGTCGCGCTCTTCCCCGAGGGCACAGTGTATAACTGAGACTTATACTTGTCATCGGGGCGCTACCGCGCCCCTTGATAAAGTTAATAAAGTGACGTTAGCTATAAATGAACATTCGATAATATACATATTTTTTCTATTTTCTTCCTCCTAGAGGAAGCTCTATGTAATAGTGAAATTTTCAGTTTCGTCAAAATTTGTAGAAAATATTTTTTGGTGTGTTAGAAGTTAAAATCATGTGTTTTTAGAAAATGTCCGTATGGATGTTTTTTGATTCCTTTTATAATCATATCGTATATCTCAAAACCGCAAGAAACTTCGCAGAGGAAAAAATCATTCTTTTGAAGTAATTCCATAAATTACAACCAAAGCAAAAAATAAAATATTATAAATGTTATTTTGTAATAAGATAGTTTGTGTAAGAGACATGATCCAACTTGACAATTTATATTAACATATTTGTGATAAAATAATCCATTAGTTAGAAGGAAGTTTCGTGCCGATAAATTGGCAGCGGTTTCTTTGTAAGGAAAACGGCAAAAAAACTGAGTTGTGCTAGACTTAGTAGAGAGTAACAATATAAGAGATTTGTTAGTTGTAAAATAATAATCTCCGATGGACTCATGATCCTGCAGGTGCTCGGTATTTTTATGGATATAGGGGAGATGCGTCTAGTATAACTGCCCATAGCTATGGACTTAATTTTTTATTAAGGCGATTCAATTTGAAATTTATAATTGTAATATGTTCATTAGATTATTTTCTATTGTAAAATAAAGTTGGTGCAACTCAAATCCAACATTTAGATAACTGCTGCCAATTCATTGGCACGTATCTTCCTTTAATTAAAGGTGCAGTCCTAATAAATAAAATATTATTTTAATATGCAGTATTTTGATGCTTTTGTAAATGTTTTAAAATAAATTTTCCGCGAAAGGCAGCAAAATTAAACGAAAAGGTTTAGTTTAATATAAATAATAATAAGAGAACGAGCTACAACTTAGCCGATATAAACAAAAGATATATCTATTGCCAAAATTTGTAGCTAATTAAAGCCTTTTACTCCCGTAATCTTTACACATTCATAGTGGGTATGGCGGACAACCTACAAAGTATTGGCACTTGAATGATACCGCCACGATAAATTTGGAAGCCGTGGTCAAGTACCCGTGCATTATACGTATATATAGGTGTATATATATATATATATATATCAAAACTTTAGCGAAGACGACATCACCAAAAGTTTCGAAGCTTGTCACCTTATGGAAATTAACATGCTGCTTTGGCGCTGCAGTATTGTTCAGATGCCAATACAAAATATCCCTTGAACCTAAATAGGCGTACGATACTGAAAAAGTTCTTCCTTTGATTACATGTTTGCCGTAGCTAGATTGCCTGTTGTTTTGCACACTGTTGTTCAACATTGGCATGCGTGGCGTTTTCTGCATACTTGTCACAACGAAACAACTGGCAAACTGTTATTCCTGCAAGATATAAAAAATGGGGGAATTGACTTTCAGGAATCCGATTGTCGGGTTTAGCGTTTTACGTTGAAAACATTATTCCATACGTGCCGTCGCTGTTTTTTCGAGAAGCTTGGCTGAAAGAATTGTGCGCACTTCTTACATATTTCTTTCTCTTTCTTCGACAAGCGCTTTACCGCGTGCAATATTTCTCCTGATGCTATTTACATTTGTGATGGTGCAAAACAAGATATAATTGCGATTGACAGAAAGACTGAACGTACTTATTACAATTTCATAAATTTATAAAAATTCTCCTTGCCATAAAATCGTATTTATCAAACTTATAAATGATGCCGTAAGATGCAGTAATCTAAGCCTTTAGGATCCCATAGAATTCGCGGAAATGAACAACGTTTTTTGTTTATCGATGCGTGTACAGATCGGACGTGCCGATCGAGGGATGGCCACATCGGATTTTCTTATTAATTGTGTATTAGATGTGAACATCCCGCCTTCGTGGAGCAAGAAATGTTTCGTTATCTTATTATCACTATTTTCTTTATTGCAACAATAACTTGACACATTGCAACAAGGAAGTGAAAAAATTGTGTACACTACAACAATGTTATGTTCTCGAAATAAATGATTGTCGTACACATACCGGCAAGAATTTGTTATTGATTTCTTTCGACTATCGTTCTTCTTTTTCGAGCCCATGTTGAGTGCTTGATCAGCTGAATATATATTATAATCACTTATTATGGTAATGAAGTCCTCGACACTATTCGAACTGCACTATATTATAAGCACTGTGGTGAATAAGTCCTAATCACTATAACCTCTATAGCAGCATATACAATAGCCGCAAGTCACGCGTGATGGACTGTTAACAAAATTGATGCGATTTTGTTTATTATATCTAATGCCATTATTCGCTTTTTCATTACTAGAGGGCGGTACTTATCTGGCGGAAATGTTCGAACGGCTTCTATTAAATTGTTTTTAATTTTAATCAATTTTTATCTATGATTCAAGTAATTAAATTGATAAGTTGCAAAGCGATGAATCAGGATTCGCGGAGAGCGAGATTAAAAATACAGCAAGTAATGAACCATTATTAGTTTGTACGCTACTCGTAGGAAAAAAAAAGTGAACATGTCGACGATAGTGACGATGTCGACGAACATGTCAGTGAAGAAGATACGAACAATGAGAAAAATATTGTAAATTTGCATGTTGTTTGAAGGTGGTAAATTATGTTTAGAGGCTCTACATCAGTATTTAGTAAATAAATTGAATGTACGAGATTTTTTTCAAAAGAAAAATTCAAGCAAACCGAATAAGAAGAAAAGAAAAAGAAAAAAATTAATAACTCAGGGTAATTCTACCAAATTTTGTATATAGAATGATTTAATTAGCGTGGTGATTTTTTTACCAAATTACACAACAGCTGATATATGTAAACATCAGTGTCGTAACACCGCGCTATCCCGGCGCGTACCTTGCGCCGCCCGCCGGACTGCCACTCCTATGGACTTTCCCTCCTCGGCGCTCGAGGCCCTCAAGCTCCGGGCCTTCCTCGAGCCGCCGTCGCCTCTGTATAAGCCAGAAGAACAACAATCCGCCGCCGAACAGGACGAGTGTCAGCCTCGCGGCCACCACCAGCAGCGGCAGCTGCTGCAACAGTGCCGCCGTCAAGAAGAAGAGGAGCTTCAGCATCGACAACTAGGTGAACAGCGTCTGCGAGCACAACCTGGCGAGCGGCCTTCTGGATCTCAGTCCGTCGGAGCCCGGGGAAATCAGGAGCCAAGCGTCTTTCTCGCCCCTCGTGTAAGCGACGCTATATGGGACGCGTATCGCTCCGATATACATATATATAGTTTAATAAAACACAGGTCAAAGATTGTAATATTTATTACTATTATTTACTACAACAGAGTCGGTCCACTCGGTACCAAAACACAAATATTATATTATATGTAAGATAATGTACAAACTTGGTTTGCAGTCATTTACACTGAGATATAACTATACGTAAGAATCACACAAGTTTCATTTGTTCGGTCATAAGATGAAAACGTATCGTTGTACGAAATTTTCATATATTTGTCCGCGAGTATGAGTGTAATCTCGTTAAAGTTTGTTAAAAACTTTTAGAGCACCTTGGATTGAAAAAATCTTATTTTTCCCATCGTATAGGGAACACGCGCGTTTTTATGATTGATAGACAATTGCGAAAAGTTATGAAAACAAGTTTTTCTCATTCCTGTTGCTATATTTTTTAAGTCTTAGAGTCGGTAATTTAGACTTTACAATATTCTTTTTGGCACGTACAGGAGTTATAAAAATATCGAACTTACTTTAAAAGAATACTACAATGCAAGTATACGTTTAGTTGGCTCTAAATTTACAGTCTTTAAAAATATAGTTTTCCAAAAGATGACGATGTCGTAATAACCACGTTCCTATAATTACCTATCAATCGAAAAGATAACCTGTAAAAGTTCAAAACCAGAAAGCAAGGCAAGCTCCCTATTATGAAGACTAGGATGTAGGTTCATTTAAAATCTATAATCAAAGTAACGTCGGTACGCTCGAACGCAGAGGCTGAGAGCTCAGCTTTCAGCGGTAATAGCGGCAAACTCCTTCTTCAAAAATAAATTAATAGAATGGTCGTAAAACTCGTCCATATCCTGATGGCTGCTGCAAAAGAAAATATATTAATAGCATCATTTATCGTCACATATTATATAATATAAAGTAATTATATTAAAAATACATATTTACATACTTGTGGAAAGTAAGGTGCAACTGCAGCCTGATTCTGTTTTTCCAGCTGTGCAATTTTCTGATTTGCGTCCATTAATTTTTTTTTTTCAAATCCACGTTATTTTCGTGATGACGCCGGCATCTCTGTAAAATAATGTATTTTTATTTGTTTTTAAAAAATATTGAAAAAAAAAAAAAAAAACAAGAGGAGTTCAAAAATGCACTTACGTCTTTCCATTTCAAATGTTCATTATCCTCGAACGTAAAGCCTGGGTCGAGAGTATTGACAGCTGGGACGAGAGACGGTTGCATAGTGGGTTGCATGTTTAATTCGCGTAGCTGCTGTTGAGCATTATTTTGCTTAAGCTGAAACTGAAGATCGCGAATCATCTGATGTAGCGCCTCGATCTCACGAAATCGATCAACTGGCTGTTGATCGATCTCCTGATATCGATCAACTGGCTGTTGCGGATAATATTGTCTACTAGAGTAGAGGCGAGACGGAGATCGACTACGATGGTCTCGTCGTCTATCTACTTCAGAAATGTCTCTACTGCTATGGCGATCCCCTTGATAGTTGCTGCGGCTGCGATGGTTATAACGGCGTCTCCATTCATCCTGCTTGTCGGCATTTCGTTGCCATTCACGTCGGCGTCTCTTCTCTTCATCCTCTCTTTTCTTCTTCTCTTCATCCTTTTTTTTTCCTCTTCTCTTCACCCTCTTTTTTCTTCTTCTCTTCATCCTCCCTTTTCTTCTTTTCTTCATCCTCCCTTTTCTTCTTCTCTTCATCCTGCTTTTTCTTCATCACTGATCACTCAGTTTGAAAAAAATCAATTTTTTCTATTTTTAAATGTAAAATAACCACACTGAAGCTATAAAAGTACACTCAGTGATAAGAAACAGTTAAAACTTGATATGCTCACCCTCTACATATGTCTCATGGTATACCCAAAAGCTGGTTTGCTCTCAAAGAGCAGAAGGTGTAGTTTACTCACAAATGTCGCTCGAGCGCTCAAAGAATTTTGACAAAAGCTACCTTCTGCTCTCTGAGAGCAAACCAGCTTTTGCGTATACCATGAGACATATGTAGAGGGTGAGCAAATCAAGTTTCAAGTGTTTCTGTACCACATCAGGTCCTCATCACTCCCACAAAACTCCCAAAAGCGACTCTCAGGCTTTTAGGTAAGCTTCGCTTTAGGGAAATTCAACCTACTTTCAACAATTTTACATAGCTTTAACAAATATTGCACTACACGTCTTGAATTCACAGTCTGATTGACAGGTGAATTAGAATACTATTTAGTTACAGGCCGATTACATTGGATTAGTTTAGTTTAAAGCCTGAAGTTGATTCTGATTATGTTTGCAGTCGATTTGTATTTTTGCTTATACCAATTGTGTGTTTAAGTTTTGCTCAACAAAGCGTGCATAAAAAGGAGATTTGGTAACATTTGGTAACGATAATCTTATTAATTCTAAAGCTACCTACAATACGTTGCTTATTTCTAAGTTGTACACTACTATAACAGAAATGTGGTATAACATTTCGTGTTGTTATTTGGTTTTATTAAAAACCAACATTAATTTAGCAAACTAACTATATCACTTTATCGTATTATTTCATGGTAGTCTGGTATACGCTCAAAAAAAATGGAAAAAAATCTATACAGAATTAAACGTTCCCTACAAAATGGGAAAAAAAATTATGATTAGCGTTAACAACCAAAAGAACTACCCTAGCTCCGAGGAACAAAAAATGTTGAAAATTGTTTTCACCACGCGTACGATAAATTCAACTGGCAGATGAAGGAAGCACTTTTGGTGTTCTCCCAAACGCGACTCTCAGGCTTTTTGGTAAGCTTCGCTCTAGGGAGTTTATGTTATCTCGAACTCACGCCAGAAAGCGGTTTCCCTGTCTCGAACGGTTTCCCACGCCGAAATCACGATTTCCCTGGCTCGTTCTCCCGTAGTGAGATTTCCGTTAAATTGAGTACTTACTCTTTGCTGAGCCTTTTCGAGTCCTTGACATGATGAATAACGGTTGAATCAGTTGAACGTTCAATTTCGCTTGTAGGGGAGGACTGGCGCTGAACACGGTTGCGAGACAATGAACCACGAGCTTATCCTTCTGTATGTAACGAATGTTTCTCTTCCAGGAATTTGGCAAATGCACCTATTAAATAAAGTTATTAAAAATGTGAAGAATTAAGCACACTCTAACCACCTTACCTGTTATCCTCGTCGAAGAACCATGAAAAATCCTCGTCTCCAGCAGTCCAGAAGAAGCTTACTTATTCACCAAAATTACAGGCACGACTTGCGATAGTTGCGACGCTCGAGATATGTTGTACAGTTGTAGTGCGTACATACACGCCCGGCTGCGCAGCTTACTGGCCCACTGCTGTTCCAGTAAGTCTGTGCAGCCGGGCGTATATGTATGTACGCGCATCCTTACTGGCAGTGTGGTGGAAGTGGTGGAACACACCGAGTATCAAGTTGAGCCGAGCAGCGCAGCGGCTCGATCTTCTACTTGGTAATAGGTAGTATAGGTATACATGTGGCGACGCGTTGGTACAGCTCGTCTCACTAGGTGGCATGTTCTGCGAGTTCATGCGGGGCACGAGCCGCGAGCTGATGCCGCCGGCCGCGATGCCGCGATCTCGATTGAATCCGCGGCTTGTGTATAATTGCACGTGCCTGCGTTTGTTACTTGTGTTTTTGCATGTTCGTCAGTAAGTTAAAATCGATGCCGAGATATGGATCTCCGACAAATCAATGATTTAAACGCCAAAAGGCAGGAGGTATTAGCTAAATTCAACAGGTAATTGTTGATTTTTAAGGTTAAGTTGTGAATTTCTACGAATGTTGTAATTGTGTGCAATAACTCTGCAAAATATCCATCAATTTAATTTCTTCAGATCTAATATAATTACGTTTTGATTTTTATCACAGTGACTTCAATTGGAATGCGATTGGTAAAAAAGTACCCTCAGACATTGCAGCTCAGCTTAATAAAATCCAGCACCTTGTTTCCAAGATTTGTGGTACAGTTTATTTATTTATTTTTTTTTATCATAACAAATTGATGAGCTGATTTGGTTAATATTTAATATATTCGTTTTCTATTCTCCGTAGAAGGACAACTTTCAGAAGTGGTCAATGAATTATCTGTTTATATATTGAGATTGGTAATTCAAGAAAAGGTAGTTAGTCAAAAAACCATGACTGAACTGAGGCAATTACTTGGTACTGCTGATCAAAAGTCTTTAAAAGATATAATACAGGTAAAAATCAACGTTCTTTATATTGTTAAAAGGTTCATTAAATAATAAATGTTGCATTAAAGATTATATCAGAGATTCGTCAAAAAATATCAGAAGATGATTTAGATATGGTTTTGAATAAAAGTAATACTGAACCAACGGATCTCAAAAGTGAGAAATTTGGAAAGAAAATCCCTTATCACTCAGCACAAGTTTGCTGGCCCAAGATGGACATGCTTCATGAAATGAATCCAAAACTTATGACAGACAGGTTTAACGAACTTCTAAGAGTTTCATCACTAATGGAAACTGCAGTGAGAAGAACTGAGGTTGGTAATAGAGATGATTAATTACTAATGAGATAAATCATGATTTTTTAAATTTTTTTTTCCAGTTTGATAGGCATGAAGTAAACAGGGGTATGAAACAAGCATTTGAAAAATACAAAACAGCCATGTCTTATGATGAATTCATAGACATCCTTATAAGCAAATTAAAAGCTTCTGATGATTTAGCTCAAAGAGAATTATTTCATTTGTTGGGATGTGAAAATATAGAATTCATTGAATATGTCATTGAGAATAGTAAACAAATACGTGCATGACACAGTAATCAAAAACTAACAAAAACTTTTACTAGTGAGTCAAACTAAAATTTTAATTACATTGTACATTCTATTTATTTTAGATTTTATATTATTTAGCTATGTATAACTATATAACGTTTTTTTTTTTTGTACATCAGCTATGGAAAAACAACCTCAGATATCTTCTCAAGTTATAGTACAGTCAGTAAAAGAAAAACAGTTGATGAAACAAGTGCGTAAAAAAGAGAAAAAATTGCAAAAGGTAGCCAGTAAAATGGATAGTGGACGAGATCTTGATGATGATTTTGAAGAAGCATTTAATCCAATAGAGTTAAGGCTAAAGAGGCAAGAAGCTCTATCTGCAAAAGCTGAACCCTTGTTAAAAAAGAATAGGACTAGTGCACATAGTACTACAGTAAAAAATACAATATCCATTTGTATTTGATTCAAAATTATCTGCAAAAGCTACTGCTGGCAAGTTTTAATAAATAGTTTATACTAATTAGTTTTATTTACGAAATGAATAATACTTACGACAATCTTTTAATTTGTATGATTTGTATCGGGACTGTAGGTGGAATCTTCTCAAAGTATGATTAGAATTGTCGGTCTTTCCGCAACACTACCAAATTATGTTGACGTAGCCCGATTCCTAAGAGTGAATTCGTACAAAGACTGTTTTATTTTGACCAGTACCTCTGAGTCATATTTTTATAGGTGTCAAAGCTATCAAGCCAATGCAGCAGATGAACGATATGGATATCGTTTGTTATAATCAAGTAGTCGATATGGTTCGCAAAGGACATCAGGTGAATTTCATTGAGTTTGTTGTCATTAATTTGAATTAAATCGATTGAATTTTTATAACTTCATTTTTGCCAAGGTCATGGTCTTCGTCCATGCTAGAAATGCAACGCTTCGCACACCTCCAAGACCTTAAGGATTATTGGTCTGTCTACAGCTTTGGCTAATGCAGTCGATTTAGGCCACTGCCTTGGAATCAAGAAGGTATGAATATGCCTTCAGTTCATCTAAAATCAATATTTATGTTTTAAATTTATCAACATCAATAAAATAAAACACTTTTGTAGATGGGCTTGTACAATTTCCGTCCATCAGTGCGACCAGTTCCACTAGAAGTACATATAGCCGGCTTCCCAGGCAAGCATTACTGTCCCCGTATGGCAACGATGAACAAGCCTACTTTCGTCAACATGCACCTGTAAGTCCCTCCCTCGTTTTCGTTTCGTCACGCCGGCAGACACGACTCACCGCCCTCGAGCTCATCGCGTACCTTGCCGCTGAAGACCACCCAAAACAGTGGTTACATACACGTGAGGAAGAGATGGACAGTATACTTGATGGCATCAAGGATGTTAATCTCAAGCTTACTCTTGCCTTTGGTATTGGACTACATCATGCCGGTCTTGAGGAGAAGGATCGTCAGACCGTAGAGGAGCTCTTTGTAAACAATAAGATTCAGGTTTGAATTCTTTGCTTTTGTAATATATATTACATATATTTTAACTACTTTCATAGTAATTCAATAATTAACAAAATATTATAAGATCCTCGTGACTACAGCAACTTTAGCCTGGGGCGTCAACTTCCCAGTTCGATGATTCGGGAGTTGCAGTAGTTCTCGTTCACGACATCAAGAAGAACTTTTATAAACAATTCTTGTACGAGCCGTTCCCTGTCGAGTCAAGCCTGCTCCAAGTCCTACCTGATCATATCAACGCTGAAATCGTTGCTGGCACCATCAAAAGCAAACAAGAGTTTCTAGATTACCTTACGTGGACTTATTTCTTCCGAAGGTTGCTAAAAAATCCGAGGTACTGTAATTTGGATAGTATGGAGCCTGTATCAACTGTTTCTTATCACTCAGTGTACTTCTATAGCTTCAGTGTGGTTATTTTACATTTAAAAATATAAAAATTGATTTTTTTCACACTGAGTGATCAGAAACACTTGAAACTTGATATGCTCACCCTATACCTATGTCTGTAGGTATACGCAAAAGCTGGTTTGCTCTCAAAGAGCAGAAGGTATCTTTTGCCAAAATTCTTTGAGCGCTCGAGCGACATTTGTGACTAAACTACACCTTCTGCACTTTGAGAGCAAACCAGCTTTTGCGTATACCATGAAACATATGTAGAGGGTAAGCATATCAAATTTCAAGTGTTTCTGATCACTCAGTGTGAAAAAAATCAATTTTTTCTATTTTTAAATGTAAAATTGTACTTATTGTCGTGTACTCGAAACACGCGCGTATATGCGAAATACGACAAATTATTTTTATAATAAAAAAATACGTGTACTCGAAACACGCGCGTATATGCTAAATACGCAAAATTATTGTTATAATAAGAAAATGCGTGTACCCGAAACACGCCCGTATATGCTAAATACGCAAAATTATTGTTATAATAAGAAAATGCGTGTACCCGAAATACGCAAAATTATTTTAATAATAAAAAAATGCGTGTACTCGAAATTTGCGCGTATATGCGAAATACGCAAAATATTTTTCAAAATCTCATTAGTATGATGATTCTGCAACAGGATAATTACATTAAACCTATTTTTTCTATTCTATTGTCATCTCTGGCGCCATCTATGTCGAAATCAACTACGATTTTCGAAAGATGGCTTTGGCGATCATGAATGGCAAATATTAGATACTTCCTGCATTACCGACCTATGGGTCGGTCAAATCGCAGAAATGGGTATGAGATCCCCTTAAATAATTTTGTGGCACTAACGGAATTTTATTATTCTAGAAATTCCATGACTTTTAATATTCATCAATTGCTTCATTTAACACAATCTGTTATTAACTGGGGTCCTTTGCATTGTCACTCTGGCTACGGTTTTGAAAATGGTAACGGCCAAAGGGTGAAGCGAGTACACGCTGCTAATGGTGTTTGCAACGTGTTTTGTTTTGTTTATTTTATGATTTTATATGGACTGTGGGTGTTGCATTTATCACAAACACGGTCAAAGAATTGAAATAAAAAATTCACTCTATTGAAGGTTCATTAATCGTGAATTTTAAATATTAGTAAATATGTTTTGTACAGTAAATTAAAAGAGACAGAGTTGTTTGTCAGAGTTGTATTTTTTTAGGTAGTATTGTAACTTATAATTAAGAAATCTATATCCTATTCATTTTCCTTAATTAACTAATGTGTATAGAATTACATCATTTCAAATACGTACAAGTCCTTGATTCATATATTTATTATCACATCCTTGTTTTAATTTTATGTTTAGAATTAACGGAGTATATATTCACGCACACACGCGCCTGTATAAAATGTCATTCGTGAATCGTGAAAACATTGATTTTATAAAATAAAATGAACTTATTAATTTTCTTTAAACGAACGTCTACGATTAACTATCAATTAATATTATCTTTATACGATATATCAAATACACGCACTTATGAATGAGACACTATGTGTGATCATGCAGAAACCTCAGTTCTCTGAGAGAACCACCGAAGTGAAGAAATCGTATATGTTTTCTGAGGTGGGTGAGGTAACCCTCTCCCCTTTAATCGATGCAGACCAACAAAGTGATACTCATGACTTAAACAGTTGTCAACTGTTCCTCGTTTCGGCTAATACGTAATCCGGGGGTCTTAAGTAACGAGTATATATTGTTATTTTTACCCTAAGTTTTCCTTAACGCAGACGTATTGCACAGCACCGTGTGATGTGTACGTTGATGATCCTGCTCGATGTAAATTCTTCCACTTGGGTTAGATTTAGACACAGTATTAATTGTAATCAATAGAGTATATCTGAAGCACATGCGAGCATAGAACGATATAGAAAATATAAGTTAATGTTTGTAGTAAATTATAGGCAATCAGAGAAAATAATTTATAATGATATTGTTTATCAAGCGCTGTGAAATATTTTTGATTCGAAAATAATTACGAGCTAACTCACACGTCCGACAGCACGTGTACGATTCGACACGAGAAGAGTACGGAGACACTGTGACGTGTCTGGCTCCGGCTCCCGTCGGTCGTAGACTGACCTTTCTAAAAGCTTTTGTGAAATTCGCGACGAACAGACAATATCCTACCGCTCATCTTTTCGGCGGCGCTTGCGCAGGAAATCAAAATATAATACCCTATATGTATTACCTATGCGTGGAGATTCTAGTGTGAGTATCACACCGACGTATGTTTGTCTTATCTCTACTGTTATACATGGAATTATCTAATGCTTATAATTAACAAAATATGGATATTTATGACAGAATAATGATGAGATATTTGAGACGTCACATTGGACTTATTTGTAGTTTATCTAAGTTATATGATAATCGAATTATTCATTGTTAAATTGAATTATTAATTACGCCGAACTTTAGAACAAAATTGTTAAGGATTTTCAGTGAATACCTATCGTTATTTTTGCATTTATCTAAAACATGCTAAATTTTATCTATGAAAATATTTTACAATAATTTTATCGAGTTGGTTTCCATTCAATAATTGCATAAACAATGAATTAGAATTGTGAGATACTCATGAAAGACTATCTATTAATTAATTAATTGGATTAAATAGTCGTGATACTATGTAGTTACAGTAGCACATGGCAACGAAACTGTAGAGAGCAAGGCAAGTTGCGGCATTCAGGCGCATATCCATGCGACGGCTTTCTCTGTCAGGCCCTCGTATTGCTTTGGTCCGCCTCGTGTTATATACCAAATTAATAGAATTATTGGGATGAAAACTTATGGTTTAATTTAATACAAAATTTAATACAAAATTCCTTGTTGCAAAATAATCCAGATTCAGTAATTCATGATTACGTTACATACTTAGAAACAAGAACGTGTACAAAAGTCTTTAAAACGATATTGGCAGGTATTTCGGCAGAAGTTTCTCTTCCAAATCGTCGATGGAAAAGAGAACTAAATCTGTCGGAGTCAGCTATAGTTAATCAAAAATTAGTAAAACAGGAATGTACGTATTTATCTTCTAAACAAATAAGACTACGCTCAAACAACTCTTTTGCAATGACCACTAATAATAATTTTATACAAATTGCCTTTTTTATTATCGACCATTCAAACAGGCAGGAATATACTGTATGTAAAAGCGTGAACATAGCGGATATTTTTGATAATAATATTATTGATGAATTCCAAATTAAACGAATAGTAGGTATAAGTGAAGATTTAAGAACTATAAATACTGCCATGATAAGTACAATTTGTGTCCATATGAGTTACGATAACGCATCGTATTTGTACCCGGTTCCAAACTTGTATTCTTATTGATCTCATAATTTTTAATCTTTGTATTACCTTATCATATTTTTCGTAATTAAATATTTTAATAAAAGAGATGATTATTAAGGAAACCTACCTCATTTTAATTCTCCTAAAAAAATAATAATAACGTCGTTTAATGACGGGTATTGTTGAAAGACGTCATTTTGAACAAGGTGCATTTAATTGAAAAATGACGTCATTTTCATCAAATTTTAATAGGCTGAAATGACATCATTATCAATCTGCATGAAGCTTATGAATGATGTCAAAACCGTCATTTTAATTTTACTTCAGGCCAAGGAATGGAAAAGGTTCCAATTTGAGACATCAAATTACGTCATATAATGACGTAATTTAATGACGTCATTACCTACAAGAGGGTGTTATACACATCTACACATATGTAAGTGTTTAGTGGATGCAAGAGTATAAAAAAATTCACCAATTCAAGTGATTTTCTGTTGTCAGACATAGCAGGGGAGTAAAAATTTTGTTTACGACATGACAAAGTAGTGGTTGACAAAAACAAGCCTCTACCGTTCACAGTCTTACAAGATATGGGCTATTCAATAATATATTGTGATGATGCATGTGCTTTTCAAAAAAGTAGTGATAAGAAAGTAACAGGATTGCAAGATTCACGAAGACAGAAGACAGAGAAGGTTTAGTCAGAAATAAGGTAAAAGGAAGTAGAGATAAAACATTTTAAAAATTTAGTCTAGGCGTGGTGTAGAGTTAAAGTGAAATAGTTAGTTTAAGCAAGTATTAGCAAGTATGTGTAACATAAGGTTATTTTGAAAATTTAGTCCAGGNCGGTAGTTGTATATGTATGTTATACACATCTACACATATGTAAGTGTTTAGTGGACGCAAGAGTATAATAAAAAATTCACCAATTCAAGATTTTAAGTAACATGCAAATAACAAATGTATTTACATATATACATACATGGTGATAAAAGCAATATAAGTGACTTGCTGTTGTCAGCCATAGCAGGGGAGTAAAAATTTTGTGTACGACATGACAAAGTAGTGGTTGACAAAAACAAGCCTCTACCGTTCACAGGCTTACAAGATACGCGCTGTT
The DNA here is from genome assembly GCA_024372645.1 of Trichomalopsis sarcophagae. Taxonomy (NCBI): domain Eukaryota; kingdom Metazoa; phylum Arthropoda; class Insecta; order Hymenoptera; family Pteromalidae; genus Trichomalopsis; species Trichomalopsis sarcophagae. The sequence continues at coordinate 284,118 of QLSS01000114.1, forward strand.
CAATAATATATTGTGATGATGCATGTGCTTTTAAAAAAAGGAGTGATAAGAAAGTAACAGGATTACAAGATTCACGAAGACAGAAGACAGAGAAGGTTTAGTCAGAAATAAGGTAAAAGGAAGTAGAGATAAAACATTTTAAAAATTTAGTCTAGGCGTGGTGTAGAGTTAAAGTGAAATAGTTAGTTTAAGCAAGTATTAGCAAGTATGTGTAACATAAGGTTATTTTGAAAATTTAGTCCAGGTGTTGTGCAGAATATTGCATATTTAGTATATATAGTAAGTGTAAGTGCAAAAAGTTTATTCAAGAAAGTATGAAGTTTAATATAAGGTTTTTTAAAGAAATTTAGGCTTATTGTGCAGAATATCATATATTTAGTATATATAGTGAGTTTGAGTGAAAAAAGTTGATTCAATGACACGCAATATAAGGTTTTTTAAAAAATGTAAGCTAGGCGTAGTGTAGAATATGGTATATTTAATATATATAGTGAGTTAGAGTGCAAAGTTTATTTAAGAAAGTATGAAGTGATATATAAAGTTATTTTGAAAATTTAGGCTAGGCGTGCGGTGTAAAATATATACATATATACAGGGTGTTAAATTTTAACTTAGCTGAATAACATGACAAATTGCAATCTAATCAAAAAATGTTTCAGACAAAAGTTGTTGGGCATTGAGGGGCTGAACCTTGTGTGACCTTGAATATGTCCTTGAACTTCATTTTCAAGATCATTTGAAGGTCAACCTTTGTTTTTTGAATATAACCCCCTATTTTTGACCTAGGATTGGAAAAGATCGCGAAATTTTACGTCCAGACGAGCTTTTGCGTTAGGGGTCAAAGTAATATCTACAATTCTTTTCAAGGTCAAATTTCTGTTTGGGGCATTAAGCTGGTAAATCCGTGTTTTTAAAACCATGCCTCAGACAGAAGTTATTACTCCGAATACCCGGGCTTTGGGCGTTTAGAAAGAAAAACGCTAGTTCGGCGGGCGGCCAAGAGATGGTACTAGGAGTGCGCGCCACGCGGCTTTTGGCGGGCGGCCGGCGAGCGCGTGCTAAACAGTTACAGACCAACCTTCGACACGAGANCGTTGTGCAGAATATTGCATATTCAGTATATATAGTAAGTGTAAGTTCAAAAAGTTTATGCAAGAAAGTATGAAGTTTAATATAAGGTTTTTTAAAGAAATTTAGGCTTATTGTGCAGAATATCATATATTTAGTATATATAGTGAGTTTGAGTGAAAAAAGTTGATTCAATGACACGCAATATAAGGTTTTTTAAAAAATGTAAGCTAGGCGTAGTGTAGAATATGGTATATTTAATATATATAGTGAGTTAGAGTGCAAAGTTTATTTAAGAAAGTATGAAGTGATATATAAAGTTATTTTGAAAATTTAGGCTAGGCGTGCGGTGTAAAATATATACATATATACAGGGTGTTAAATTTTAACTTAGCTGAATAACATGACAAATTGCAATCTAATCAAAAAATGTTTCAGACAAAAGTTGTTGGGCATTGAGGGGCTGAACCTTGTGTGACCTTGAATATGTCCTTGAACTTCATTTTCAAGATCATTTGAAGGTCAACCTTTGTTTTTTGAATATAACCCCCTATTTTTGACCTAGGATTGGAAAAGATCGCGAAATTTTACGTCCAGACGAGCTTTTGCGTTAGGGGTCAAAGTAATATCTACAATTCTTTTCAAGGTCAAATTTCTGTTTGGGGCATTAAGCTGGTAAATCCGTGTTTTTAAAACCATGCCTCAGACAGAAGTTATTACTCCGAATACCCGGGCTTTGGGCGTTTAGAAAGAAAAACGCTAGTTCGGCGGGCGGCCAAGAGATGGTACTAGGAGTGCGCGCCACGCGGCTTTTGGCGGGCGGCCGGCGAGCGCGTGCTAAACAGTTACAGACCAACCTTCGACACGAGAGGACGTCCCGCATCAAACTACCTTCCTCAGAAACTCAATAAACTAACGCAACCTAGAATCTGAGTCTGCACTTTTTTAGCGTCCCGATCCAACCTGATCATTGGACCTTCGAGCCGGATTTATCCTGACGATTTGGAGCACCCCACGAGGATCCCGGATCAACCATAAGGTAAATTATGTGCGTGCCGGTGCCGTGACTGTGCAGCTGCCTGTGCGCGAGTTGGCAATAGCACGCCGATCGTCCAGATGCGTGGAGAGCTCGCAGCGGCCCTCCGTGAGGTCCCGGGCTGGAAACCCTTTGAACACGGGCGCTGCACCTCCTCGCCACTAGGCAGCCGTCAGCTCTGACAGACCTCGACTCGAAACCGTGCGTGCTCGATCCCGAGGCTCGACTCCGAGGCACGGCCTCGCATTTGCCGTCGGCGTCGGTTACGACTCCGAACGTCGCCACGTGCTCTGAACGAGACCGGAAGGACGCCAACCTCTCTCCATTTCTATTTCCCTCGCGCCGGCAGGGGGGGGGGGGGCTACGAGTCCGATCGAGACGATTGTGTTGGGTGTAATTCGAGTCTGCGCCATTTCGCGAAACCTCGCACTCTTCATGGGCTCCGGTGACGCCCCTTCAAGTCGCGGCGCGCTCTTATCGGAGTCGGAGGGACGCCATGTTTTTCGTTGTCTGCCTACTGTCTTTCTTTCTACTATGTTTCTCTCTCGCGATTGCCCGCCAAGCATCAGTCTGCGAAGGAGACGTGGGACTGATCTCCGCTCATTATGAGTGTCGAGCTGACTCTAACCATGATTACAGGTACAATGGCTAGTCTCTTGGCAACCCAACAGGCTCTGGTGGCTGTCATTCGAGCATTTGTCGGCACGGTCACTGCGACGCCCACCGACGACTGAACCATGGGCTTGGTACGCGTTCGAATGGAGGTGCTGCAGGTCTACTGGACTGACTTCCAGGCTAATCATCTCGGGCTGCTTTCCGCCTTGGTACCAGCCGACGAGTACGATCAGGCTCGGGTGTATGCCGACATCGAGAGTGCCTATATTGCGGCGCAATCAACCCTCTAAGATGCTCAGCGCCGGCTGGAGGTTCCGAGGCCACCCGGCCCCGGCCTAGATTACCCAGGACGAGCAAATTCGCAGGACCCGGAGTTCAGTTTCGGACTCACGCGGCTACCTCGCATCGACGTGCCACCTTTTTCAGGACGACGCGAAGATTGGGAGTCGTTCCGAGATTTGTTCCGGGGCCTCATCCACGGCGACCCACGCCTCAGCGACGTCGCCAAATTTTTCTATCTGAAGACGCTCGTGCTGGGCGAGGCCAAGGCCGCGCTGAAGACAATGAAGGTGACTGATGCTAACTACTCGTCCGCGTGGCGCCTGCTTCAATCACCCTACGAACATCGAAGGCTGCTCGTCCAAGACCATCTTACTGCTTTGCGAGCCCTCCGCCCTATGCGAGAGGGGAGCTCAGCCGGCCTCCGCAACCTCCTCGACACGCTCAGTCGCCATCGCGATCAGCTACTCGCGTTGGAATGTCCGGTCGAGTCCTGGGACGACTAGTTCGTGTCTATCGCCACTTCGTGCATGGACGCCTCGACCCGCAGGGCATGGGAGGACAAGCTAGAGAAGCTCAACCCCAGCCCGTTCGACGTGACGGCGCCTTTAGCGGACTCCAGCCACCTTGAGGATGTCATGGCCACTTATTCCCGATTGTCCGAGTTCATACAGCGGAGGTGCAACATGATAAGCTGTGTCGAAGGTTCTACCTCGTCTCAACCATCAACCAGGTCCTCTGGGAGCCACTCGAGTGGCCGCGGCCTGCGGAGTTTCGCCACTCGTGCCACTGCCCGTCCGTGTGCTCAGTGCCACGAGCAACACTACATAGGGCACTGTGACAGCTTCTTGAAATTGCCCCCGGACGCGCGGAGGGACGTCGCAACGCGAGAGAGACTCTGCTTCAACTGTCTCCGGCCCGGCTATGGAGCGCGCTCGTGTGTATCCAAGTCTGTCTGCCAGTTGTGCCAGGCCCTCCACCATTCACTTCTACATAACAGCGAGCGGAAGCGAGTGGCCGACGCCATGGGTGTCGTCCCGCCGAAACAGGCGAAGTAGTCTTTCGCCGGCTCAGAGGTCTCCATTCCAGCGCCAGCCCCCCCGACATCGTCATGACGAGTGGTCGTCCTTTCCACGGCTTGCCTGAGAATCGACGGCGGTTGCTCACCCTCCCTCACCGTAAGAGCTCTGCTTGACTCATGCTCCGAGGCGTCCATCATGTCGCGGAAACTTTCGCATCGACTGCGCATCATCCCGGAGAGAAGAGACGTCACCATCAGCGGAGTCGGTGGTCAGACGCTTGAGCGCGTATCCATGCAGGCCCGGCTTCACCTTCACCTACCGGATCATCCAGAACCGATCGCGTTCAACGCGCTGTGTGTACGCCACCTCGGCATCTCCACTCCGGCATCTCGAATCGACGACCAAGCAACGCTAATGTGGAAAGGGATCAGGCTAGCTGACCCACTGTTCGACACCCCTGGAGATGTTGAGCTACTCGTTGGGGCGGATTTGCTTCCAGATATCCTGAGATCTGGTCTGCTTCGTCGAGCTGATCTCACGGCTCAGTGAACTGCAGTGGGGTGGGCGAATTCCGGGCGAGCCTCGCGAGCCCACACTGCCCCGCGGGATTCCACATGTCTGACTCTGCAGCAGTGAGTCTCGTCCCGGGATTCCGCGCGTGCGCAGTAGCCCGCAGCTCCCGCTCTGTTCAAACGAGATGAGGGAAGGCAACTCGGAGAGCCGATATTGCAGAGAGTCGGGGTTCGAATCTCGCTCGGGGAAATTTTTTTTTTCTTTTTAATTGTAAGATTACGATTTATTAAGGGTAATAAATCATATCTCATTAAAAAAAAGTTAATTATGCCGCTATTTTCAACTATTAGTGAAGAAAATAGAGCGAATGCGAGGGTACATCTTAAAATAAAATGTTAAAAATTATGGGGAATCGGAGGAAGGTGAGCGATAGCGAGCATTGCACAATTAAAACAAAAATGCTGAAACCTACCTACCCCACTAGCCGCAATTTATAATTAAATAATATTTATTAAAATAAATTAAGCACATCGGAGGAAGGCAAGTAACAAATGTAAAACAAAAATGCCCAAACCTCACTACCCCATACGCCGCAATTTATTATTAAATAATATTTATTTATAACAATTGGGCAAATCGGAGGACGGCGAGAGAAAGCGAGAAACAAATATAAAAACAAAAATGCCTAAACCCAGCTACCCCACGCGTAAAAAGTTAATAATAAAATACTCCGGCACATCAGAGGTATATATAATTAAATAATATTTATTGAATAAAAATTTGGCACATCGGAGGAATGCGATCAATGGCAGGCAACAAATTTAAAAATTTAAATGCATTAACCCACTTATACCTGGATTAAATTATTTTTGGTGACAGATTTCCACACAACCCTGGAGGTACTGTCGCATGCGCGTTACTTTTTATTTCTATATAAATAATCATACTTGTATATATTTTGACATATATTATTGCATACCTGCTTATGACATGATAAGACGATATACAAAATATTTCAAAAAATACATATTACTACGTTATTTATAAACGTGGAAGCTTCGCCTAGAGCCATACCGTACCACGTAATGGAGCGCCGCCTTTTCCCCTAGCTCCATACCTACTTGCCTCCAACCTTTACACATAAATTCTCGATAAGATGACTTTTTTTGACAATTTTCTAACAATCAAGGTTTCATGTCTTTTATAAAACATTAATTTTTAGAATATTTATCAAAAAAATCATTCAAAACGAGTCTTTATGTGCAAAGGGTCCACCAAATGGGGCGAAAGAGACTGCTACATATCTCCCACTAGTATACTTCAACGTGACAAAGTTGGCAAATAAAAGTAGTAGATAAGTAGAAGTCTCTTTAACCCCGATGCAAACTCGACTGAAGAATATTGTATAAGTAGATAAATCTAAATTTTAATAACAATGACAAATAAAAAAAATAAAATAAAAACAAATCTATAAATGACAAAAGTCACACAGAAATAACTTATAACATTTTTTCAGTCGATTTTACATAAAAATAATCATATAAATACGAAATTCAACTATTTCAAATTAAAGCACCACGTCGTGCATTAACGTATAATACCAAAACCATGCATTTAAATGATTATTTCCTGAATATTTCTGATAAATTTCAAATTAATATCTAGCTGAAAATAATAATAAATTATAAATGCGTCTACCTAAAACAAATAAAAATTATTAAAAAAAAATTATAATTGCGTCTACCTGAAACAAATAATATTAATAATTATTATTGAACATTCATGAACTGCAACAAAACAAATTATTAAATATTCACGAACTGAAACCTTCTTCAAATAAAATGCCATTAATAAATAGAAGCTACTGATTTTTTGAATATAAATTTTGCGCAGTAAACATACGTAATTGATTTTCTGTTGGCGTGAAGTTATGACTATTAATATTATAAGCTTGACCGTAAGATCTTAAGAAACAACGAGAATTAAGTAACGCAGTACTAGTTTTATTTCCTTTCAAATCTTTGACTTCATTTACATCCGAAAAAGTTCGCTCAGGCTCTGCATTAGAGTGAGGAAGAGAAAAAACTGATTGAACAATTTTTGTCAAAGTTGGGAAACGCAATTCCGTTCCTGTATCATTTTTTAGAATAAATATTTTTGACCAAAATGCTTCTACATCTAATTCTGTATATTTTAAAATTGTATCGCGATCAAAGTGCACTGGCAACGTTCTCCACTCGAAAGCTAATTTGTCTGCATCAATAAATGGAAAAAACCGAGCTATTTCTCTCAAATATGGATATCTTTCGCGTTCTTCTAAACTTAACGCGATTTTTGGTTCGACAAAATAAAGAGAACTTAATAAAACACGATTTTCCAAATATCTTTTTCTCATTTCTTCAATGTAAGTTATGTTATAATTTAAACAATTTTGTCGAACCTCTAAAACAACATCAGCTGGCATTTTTACAAGAAGGTCTTCAGCAGTGGCGCCTAAAAATACTTGATTCAAGGGTTTAACATTTTCTTTGACATCGAAGTTTTCGGAAGATATTTGAGAGAGCGATTCAAGCTTAAGAAAATCTTGTCCTACTTCAATAAGAATTTTTTCAATTGATCTGTATAATTTATGGATCATTAATCCTTTTGTTTGATAAAGAGCATTGAACGAGTTGTGATAATTTAACGTATATTTCATAAAAGCAACATAAACGTGGACGGAAGGATTTGTTAATAATTCTAAAATTCTCTCGGCACTACTGACTTTAACTTCACCTCCTTCCGTCATGACCGTTGTTGACTCGGTTTCTTTAGAAAGTTTAGGTGCGATCATTTCAAAAGTTTCTACAGTAAAATAGTTTATTAATGCCGGATACGCAAATTGAACTCTATCGTAACAACAGTAAGCTTCTAACCAACGCGTTCCTGATAACTTTAGCATTTTAAGAGGAGGTAAGTTTAAATAACGCATGACTTCTAAATACTCGGCAAATCGTTTCGGGCTATTTGAAAACCAAAATGAAACGCTTCTCAATAGTTCTTCGACTTCTGAAGGGATCATTTTGCAGCTATTTTTCGCAACTAAAGCGGCTGAATGACAAATACAATTTAATAAAATACAATGGTGGACTACTTTTTTCAAAAGAGCATAAAATCCCTTAATCTTGCCGGTCATAATGCTGGCATTATCGCAAGCTAAAGCAACTATATTTTACATATTAATATGATTTTTATCAAAAAATGCTTTAAATTCTGTAAAAATATCTAAAGCTGTTCCTTTTTTTCCATCTAACTCTATTAATTGCAACAAATGTTGTATGACTCTATCTTGTTCTTTACTAAAATACTGCACTGAAACACATAATAGCTTAACGTTACCGATAGCAGTGCTTTCATCGACTAGAATTGAATAAAATGTGCTGCTTAATATTTCCTTTAAATTATCAAATGAGCTTTTATACAATACTTCTTTAATGACTCGACTACATTTATCCTCTTTCATTCGCATCGACTTTACAGGATCTGGATCAACACATAATTTTTGCATAAAAGGAACTAAATCATCTACAAGTTGAACTCCAACATTATGCTCAGCAATAAAAAGGGCAGTTTGTGTTTCTGCAACATGAACCTTATCAAGAAACGATGGCCCTTCAACTTCAACTGTTACAAAAGTATTCGACGTTCTAGCAGCATTGATATTTTCAATATGAGTATGACTTTTGCCGTGATCACTTAAATGACATTTCTAAGTAAAAGAATAATCTCCGCACAATATTTGCACGTAGCTTTCTGAGCTTTAGTGAGTCGGATGCTTTTGTAACCAATCTTTTAAATTCTCATCTCTTAACCAATCTGGTTGAAAAGGTGTTGGTTTTTTTCTTTTTATTAGGAATTTCCTCGGCTACCGCGCCATCATTGGCTTTCCTTTTCCTACTGTACGTCGTTAAATTATAAACCATTTTACTCTACTTTAAGAATTAAATTGCACAATAAAGACTAGACGTTGAAAATCGATAAATATCTAATTATACAATTAATTAAAGTTAAGAATTACAGCCCGAAAAATACCGAAATTTACGACCAATATTCAAATATCTAAAAATAATATTTATTATTATTGTTAAAATTAAATTAAACAATAAATAAAATTTAATTATCGCAGCTTCAAAAATACTAAGATTATATCTAATATTTAAATTTTAAAAACGAATATTTATTATTGTTATAATTAAGCTAAACATTAAATTAAATATCACAGCCCGAAAAATACTAAAATTCACGTATAATTTCTAAATATTACAAGCAAAAATTATTATAATTGCATTAATTACATTAAACAATAAAGAGTCACAGCCCGAAAAATACTGAAATTTACGACTAATATTTATATATTAAAAAAGAATATTATTATTATTATTGTTATGATTACATTAAACAATAAATTAAAGTTAATATCACAACCCGAAAAATACTAAAATTTAGGTACAATGTTAAAATAAATAAAATTATTATTATTGTTATAATTAAATTAAACAATAAATTAAAATTAATCACAACCCGAAAAATACTAAACTTTACATTTAATATTGAAATATTTAAAATATATATTAATATCAATTATTAAAATTAAATTTTTATTGCTATTATTATAATTTTTATTATTATTAATATACGCTATTAATTTAATATAATTTATGACTACTGAAAATCACAGATTGAATAACATAAAATGAATTTATTAATTTATTTTACGTAAATCATATAATAATAAGCGTATGTATATTCGCGTAATAATAAATAAATATAAGTATCGCGAATAACAAGTTAACACAAACACCTATTCAACCAGAATTATTACTTTAAACCCTAACTAAAAAAAAAAGATAAATAAAATTATATCTATACCTCTACCTACAAATCGTCGAACGTTAGTTCTAAGAACGCTCTGGTTCCAGGAAAGGCTTATAACTCGGCGCGGGCTCGACGAATCGCGCCGTCCGCGTGCTCTGGTTTCCTGCTTGTTCTGCGATTGCTCTCGGATCCGTGCCCCTGCTTCTTTACCTCAAGGTGTTGTCGTGTTGCTGACAGCCAGACCCTGATGATGACCCAGCCTTGTTCCGTTGTTGTTGTTGTTGAGCCCGTGTAACAAGCAGCTGTTGTAATAGACAACTGCAAACACCTCGCGGAATCACACCGGCTTCTTTACATGCGATTTTTCACTGCACTCATGAACCGACACAATCACAATGCACTGCTTACTTATATTTACACCAAACACGTATCACAAAGGGAAAGAAACATCGAAATACGTGGCACTGGTCGGATACACGTCTGAACTCGGGGTATGAAAATCCTCAACTGTCACGGAAGCGCAGCAGACGCTTTTCACGCTCGCGGCTATGCAGCTATAGCTGATAATGTTTTTTTCGAACGCCTCCCCTCAATTTGCCTCCATATTTTTTAACAGAGATTCTCTGCTTGAATCTCGAGGTGCGTGGGGTAGGTGAATGTGAGTATTTTTGTTTTTGTTTTAAGCTTGAGTGCTTTCGCCCGCTTGTTTCTGATGTGCCACCGCATTTTCTAAATAAATGCTTTTTCGTAAAAAGCCCGACCCTTGGAACAGAAGATGGCCGCACTCCCCTTCGAGCGCGTGACACCAGCTCGCGCTTTCTCTCGCGTGGGTCTCGACTACGCGGGCCTACGTCGCAGTGTTTGTGTGCTTTGTCACTAAAGCAGCGCACTTAGAGTTGATCGGAGATATGACTACTGAGAGCCTCATGGGAGCTTTCACTCGATTCTGTGGTCGACGGGGACGCCCTGCAGAAATTTGGAGCGACAATGCCACCTATTTCCATCGTGCCGACCTGGAGCTCCGCAACGCTTTTGCGCAGGCCAACCTCGACTGGACGCGCGTCTCCGAATCCCTGGCCTCCGATGGCATCATCTGGAAATTCATCCCTCCCGCTGCACCTCACTTCGGGGGACTTTGGGAAGCGGGGGTCAAATCGTTCAAGACACATCTGAAGAGCACAGCAGGGCCTCATCACCTGCTTGCTACGCTGCTTGTTTCCATCGAGGCCGTCTTAAATTGTCGGCTGATCACCCCCCTCACGGGAGATCCTGAGGATCTGCTCGTACTCACCCCTGGTCATTTCCTGGTCGGCGATTTCCTCACTGCCGTGCAGGAGTTGAATCCAGAAGCGCCCCGCATCGACCAACTGACGCACTGGAAGATCGTGGCGGGTCTTCGCTCCCACTTGTGGCACAGATGGGGTCGGGAGTACCTTAACGTTCTCCAGCAGTGCCGTAAATGGACGCAGGACCGGACCAATCACCGTGTGGGCGACTTGGTGATCGTTCTGGATGCCAGCCTCCTCCATCCCAATGGCAAGTGGCCTTTGGGACGCATTGTTCAAGTTCACCACGGATCGGACGGTCTTGTTCGAACTGCAACTGTGAAGACGGCTAGCGGAGAGTATCTCCGCCCCCTAACGAAGTTAGCCTACCTCCCGATCCAGGAGTGTGACCAACCCAGCGTCACGGATGACAGCGGAGCTTTGGCGGGCGGCATTCGTCAATTATCGTTCACGGAACGAGGCGGGCGGGAAGTCGAAATGACTCCGAATACCCGGGCCTCGGGCGTTTAGAAAGAAAAACGCTAGTTCGGCAGGCGGCCAAGAGATGTCGCTAGGAGTGCGCGCCACGCGGCTTTTGGCGGGCGGCCGGCGAGCGCGTGCTAGATAGTTACAGACCAACCTTCGACACGAGAGAACGTCCCGCATCAAACTACCTTCCTCAGAAACTCAATAAACTAACGCAACCTAGAATCTGTGTCTGCATTTCTTTAGCGTCCCGATCGAACCTGATCAATGTTCAATGATACAATATGTACTTTTATTGTGGACAACTAAAGGACAACGTAATACATCTACTGAAGAAATGCAAACATTGCCCCTAGGTACAAGTCAACACAGAGTCAAACACTTATAGATAAGGAGACCACATTTCCGCGATGCTTACAAGTGCATATTTTCATGAAACTTGTAAGCACCCCCGTAGCCGATGACGAGGATGTAGGGGTCTCCCGGCTCCATTTCTTTGGCCCTAAAAAGGGCCGATTTGTGGTTGTGTTGCTCTCCAAAGAGGAAGCCAATTAAGATCATGTTGTAACCCAGCCAGTTAAGGCAAGATCGTATAGTGATCCAGCCAGTGAAGGCAAGATCGTGTAGTGACCCAGCCAGTGAAGGCGAGATCGTGTAGTGACCCAGTCACTTAAGGCAATATCACATTGTTATCAGCTCTCTCCGCATGAAGTAGATGCTCAAAGTGTGCACCATTATTTTCTAAGCACAACAGTAATCGACGGCGAATATTATGTTGTACATTTCTAAGCATTTGGAGGGTTATCGCTCCACAAGCTCTTCTCATTTTATCCATCATATTTAGTCTTGTCGTTGGAGATTCACTATACACAACATCTTTTACGTATCCCCATAAAATCTAGCGGGTTCAGATCTGGTGATCTAGGGGGCCACAAAACTGGTCCACCTCGTCCTATCCATCGATTTGGAAATTGTTGATTCAAAAATGTCCGTACAATACGAGCATAATGAGCCGGAGCACCATCTTGTTGATACCATAAGTTTAGTCTTATTGCAAAAGGAATATTCTCTAGGTATCCTGGCAAATCATTTTCCAAAAATTCTAAATACATTTGACCATTAATGGTACGTTCAAAAAAATGTGGTCCAATTACTTGGCCATTGCAAATACTGACCCATACATGTAAACTCCAACTATGTTGATTAAGCACCTCACGATACCAATGTGGATTTTCTGGTGACCAATAATGGCAATTATGCCTATTGAGACTACCATTGCTTATGAATGTCACTTCATCACTGAAACAAACATTCCAAAAAATATCTGGATTTTGATCCAACATCTCAAGAGCCCATCTACAAAAATGTACTCTGAGTTCGTAATCAGCCTCACTTAATTCCTGTACCAAAGTAATGTGATACAGATGGTAATTGACTGATCGTAACAATCTGTGAGCTGTATTTCGAGGGAATCCCAATTCCCGTTCTATTTGACGGGTACTAATACGGGGATTTTGGTGAACCATAGCCAAAACTGCAAGCAACCTAGGGTCGTTATTATTCTGAAGCCTATTTCTCTGTCTTTGGCGATGCAGTGGATTATTGCGAGATCTTCTTTCGATATTTATTACTTGTTGCGCAGTAGGATGGCGGCGATTTGGAAACCACTCTGCATAAGTTTGGGCAGTAAGTCTGTAATTCCTACCACATTCACCGCAAGTTATAAGAATATCGACTACTTCATTAGGCGTATAATTTACCATTGCAATGACAAGAATTTTATCAGATTAATTAATGTTCAATTACAAATGTGCAAAAAAATACATAAAATCTAGTGAATTAGGATACTAGAATACTACACTAAATGGATACAATATTGGAGAGATACAACAACAAAAGGTGTGAGCACCTTAAGTATGTAAAGCGATCCTAGACGAATAAAAAATATACTGTCGGGTCAGAGTTTGAATAAAAACTTCACGTATTCAAAAATCGATAAATAAATAAAAAATACGACTTCGGTGTCATTTTGTAATTTCAATATGAAACAATCTACTATGATTTTTTACATAAGCACAAGACTGCTGCTTCATTTAAAGTCTATCTGTGGAATTTTAACATTCGGGGTCATGGTCAATCTCAGAAAAAGTTCACATCGTCTCCTATAGCGAAAGCTTATCTGGGCGTGAAACTTTGCGTTCATTCAGAATCCGAAGTTGAAAACACAGAACATGTTCAAGTTCATGGGAAGGTCAACACTTTGATACCCAATTGTCTGAGAACAGTTTTTGAAAAACCCAGATTTACCAGATTAATGCCCCAAACAGAAATTTGACCTTGAAATGACTTGTAGAGTTTACTTTGACCCCTAACGCAAAAGCTCAACAACAAAAAATAGGGGGTTATATTCAAAAAATAAAAGTTGACCATCAAATGATCTTGAAAATGAAGTTCAAGGACATATTCAAGGTCACAGAAGAGTCAGCTTCTCAATGCTCAATAACTATTGTCTGAAACATTTTTTGATTAAATTGCAATTTGTCATGTTATTCGGCTGTCTAAGTTAAAATGGGAGACCCTGTATAGATATAGATAGTGAGTTAGAGTGCGATGAAAGTATGAATTGATATATAAACTTATTTTGAAAATTTAGGCTAGGCATTATGTAGAAGATTGTATATTCAGTATAGATAGTGAGTGTAAGTGCAAAAAGTTCGTTTGAGAAAGTTTGAAGTGTAATATAAGTGCAATACAGTAACAGTGCAAGTGTTTATTATAGTTAGAGTGAAAACAATTCATATTTCCTTAAGATTTAAGGTTACGCAGAGGGATAAAATATCAAATATACTTATATATACATATGCATATGCTCAGTGATGGCTTAGAATATAGTATATCAAACATATATAGTTATTGTACAAGTATTTCATAGAGGCAAGTGTGAAAAGTTTAGTTTTTCAAGAATTTAGTATGGGTATACCCTCTTGAAAAAAAATACATATTTTTTGTATGTATTTTTAGTACGTACTGAAGACATGTAATTTGACTGGTAATACGTATTAAAAATATGTACTGATTTGGGACTGGCTATTTTAAATATATTAAATATAAATATAAGTATTTGATTTGGCCATAAATGGAAGTACCATACGGATAATAACACCATTTATGGCCAAATCAAATACTTATATTTATATTTAATATATTTAAAATAGTCAGTCCCAAATCAGTACATATTTTTAATACGTATTACCAGGCAAATTACATGTTTTTAGTACGTACTAAAGATACGTACAAAAAATATTTATTTATTTTCAATAGGGTAGTGAAGAAATGTCAGTTTCTACCTTTATTGGTCTATAAATGTATGTCTAAAAAGATGCATATATATGGCGATCATGGAGAATATAATATATTTAATATACATCATGAATTTGACTTAAAAACATGGCCCGAAATTTTGAAGTCTAAACTATAAATTAACTTTATGTTTAACGAATCCATTTTTTCGCGTTCTAAGAGGCAAACAAATAATGAAATCAACTTAGTATTTTGGCTTCGCATTTCATGCTCATTTAAATAATTGTCAGGGATTTTGTAAAAGTACCCATCTGCTGATCTCTCCCAATATTTCAAAATTTGTAGTTGATGTATGTACACTTACATAAAAATGGAATTTTTACTCCAGTAACCCAGAAAACTACAGCGAGGATGCTCAGGAAAAAATATTCTTGATGCTGGACTTCACTTGGTGACTGATGCTTTGCAACATTACAGTACTTTGACAGGGGGAAAGGGGATGGCAGTAGCTTGACGGGAGAACGTCAGGTGCGGCCGAGCGGCCGCGTATATTTTCGAGATGGTTGTGCGCATCTATATCTAACGATCAGCTGACGACACATTCGTGTAATATGCATGTTTTGTAGCGTTCTATGTACCGCGATCGCTCTCAATAAAGCTTGATTTCAAATATGCTAAAATGTATTTATTCATTTATCCGTATAAAAGTCTTATCATATAAAAGATTGATATATAGGAGACATGACAGAAAAAGTAGAGCAATAATAGATTGCTTTCCACATTTGTCTAGTATTGTACTTATTTAATATAACATAAAAAGCCTGATGTGTCCAATTTTGAATTTCTTTCATTTTTGATTGTTTGAGTACGCACAATTTTACAGAGTAGAACTTAGTGTTAATGACAATTGAAGTTAACTGTTATTACGTACACGTTAACACTACAACTTTACGCTACAAGTTTTTCAAAATCCTGAAACCTACATAAATACAACTCAAATTTGTACCTATCTATTAATAAATAGCATGTAAAAGCATATAAATGTGGGTAGCATTTAAATAGCATATAAAAGTCATATACGTATAAAATTAATAATGAAAAAATGTTACCATCGGGATTGCTTTCTTCCTGCTGTTCTTGCTTTTGTTTTGAGCTTCTATCATACTGTTCTTCGGAAAATTTCAAAAATAATACGCAAGCATCAGTCGTGAATCGTAATTTCAGCTTTGGACTGATGCATTTGATATATGGCATCAAGCTTGAAAAATATTTTTGGTCAGCCTCATCAAAACTAGATGGTTTTGGAGCTGCTCTTTTTGACGTGTTGAATGCATGAGGTGAGGGATATTTGTTTGTAGACGCATTAGCCGCAGTGTCATTGCAACCGTTAGAATTATAACTCCAGCGTTATCATCCCCATCGTTACTTGGATCTTCGCTGGTACGGTTTAACAAGAATTGCATTGATTTAAAATGTGACCAGCTACTAGGCACATTCGTTGCTTCTGAACTGGTTACTTCACGTTCGAATGCACTGTTAAGAATCTTCCACTTACTCTTGATTTGGGATTCTGTAACAAAATATATGCAGATTTTAATATTTACTAATTTAAGAGTCAGGTGCAAGCTATAGACGTAGATACGTATGGTGCTTCGATGCATTGAAAAATAAACAAAATATTACTCAATATATACGCGATAAGAATGGAATTAATACTTACTCTTTAGAGGGTGCATGCTTTTCTCGACTTCATCCGACTCCCGTCTCAAAATCGAATTCTTGCCAATCCCAGGGTGGGACTTGTTCCAAAGAGCAGATCTACTTTTTATTTCACGTATGAGCTTCTCCTCCAGCTCATTAGTCCACGTAAAACTATCCGACTTAGGCCCTAAAAAGAGGTTAGGGGAAAGTCAAGCGTACCGAATGCATATTATGCTTATAATTACACGTTATTAATAGATAAGAAGAGTGCAATATTTACTCACTCTCGATATACTGTGGTAAGCAAGACGATTAGATGCGAGTAGAGCTGTTAATCAGTCATGAAGAGCGCACTGGTAGACTACACTGTATAATTTCTCCGACGAGCGAGTAAAATGGCACCGATACACCGCTAACAACCGCAGTTGTTCTCAGCTCTACCCGCTTTTCCCGCGCAAAACGTCGGTAGCGCTGTTTTCAAGGTAGCGCGACTATATACTTATAGGTATATATACATCATTCCCACCAATAGCTCGTATACCTTGCTAGGATCAGACTCGCACGCGCACGCGCTCTACAAACCGGGTAACGTCAAAACTCACGTCGACGTTTGTATATCGCGCACAGCTATTAGTTCACTTACCGCACTTTTACCGTGTGATTTGTAAACGTCTTACAGCGGCAGTGAAAATTAATAAAGGGAATGAATATGTCTCGGAACAGTGACAGAGCAAAGATTTTGCAAGCTGCGACAGGAGGAGCAATGGGTGATAACGGGGACGAAGCCTTTTGCCAAGTTTTGCTGCAGTACATGAAGGAAATGGCACCCGCGGATCGGCTAATAATTCGGCAGAAGCGTACGGATTTGATGATGAAATTCGCATATCCAGAAGAGTATACTGCTCGCCAAAACGCAGTTGAGAAAAAGAGTGGCACGTATATAACGCAGTATTGTCCATTTGTATTTTGATTACATATAATTTGACCGTATTTGTGTGTGCCCCTTCCATTTTGTATCCCCTCTTGACTACTAAAAAAAAAAAGAAAAAATGTAACAAAAAATTGCACTTTCGCACTTCTTTCTTAAAAAATAAATTCCCTCAAAAAAATTGTTAATACTTTTAATAGCTGAAATAAAAAATCGATGAAGTAGAACTCGACTGTTAGCCGTTCAATGCACTATTTTAAATTCTTTTATTCAGCATAAGTATTATTAGAGTCTTGCTCGCGTTCAACGGCGTGTTCAACGGCCTTGTTGCTTATGACAAGAGTTGACGTAGACTTCGACGAGAGCAAATATCACTGAAATATTAATCAAGGGGTAGTATGCCTTCCGAATTGTATCGGTAGGTGGATGCTGTTTTTAGTAGGCATCTTGTGTCTGGAAAAGTACGTCACTTAAGTCACTTGGGTCAAAAAGCGCACCAGCGAAAAGCTTGGGCGTTGGATTTTTGTGAGTAATGGGCACCTTCAGAGCGTGCTACGTTACCGCCTACCCAGTGAAGATCTTCTTTATTAGGTAGGATGAGAATGTTCATATTAGTAAGACTAGCGCAGTGCAGCTATATCAAAATAGACTTCCTCGAGCCCGAGTCACTGCACTTTACCCACTCAATGTTCGGCTTTGGCAGCCGTTAAGATATATAGCATTTATAGATGATTTTCTCATATTTTGGTTCGAGCTTGCACCTTGTTGAAAGCTCTCTCTTTGCTGCCATAATAGTTTTATTCTTTTTTTTTTTTTATTAACGTCTATCTAAATAAAAGGATGCCTTATACTACTTACAATTTAGTCTTTTATACAGAAAAAAGTGAATATAAAAGCAAAATCATCAATAAGATAATGTGTTTGATTAAAAATAAAATAATATCAATAACTGAAAAGTATTAAGAGATACAGTATGTATTGAAACCGTTATAATTGACAGATACAGTTTATACGATATAAAGATTCTTTTGTATAGTTTGTAACTGTAAAAGTAACTATTATCACCCTATCAGCAGAAGCAGAAGCAGCAGCAAGAGTAGGGATAAAAAGAAGGAATAACCTCCAAGCTAAATCTCAACCTTTTCGAAGATGTACTTAGATACAAATTTTTCCCATTTGCAACACTCCTTAATGGATTGACACTGACTCAGATAGTCGCTGTCGTCATTATAGCTTAACACTTTTTCACATTTTGCAATGAAATAAAAACGATGAAAAGCCGGTCCGCAAGCGACACGATCGGAGCTTCGAGCTACACGAGTAGGTTGCTGCAAGCCTACAGACTACTTCTAGCAGTACTGCTGGTTGCTTACACCAACACTCGTATATTCCGTCGGCACTACTTACCATGATGCACTGCATATAGTAAATATTGCCGAAAGGCGAACCGAGCTGACGGTGAGATGAGGCCCGGAGATCGCTTAAGGTTAACATCAACGCTGTTGTCTGCTGTACTGATAACAAAAACTTCGAGTCTGTTCGGTCATTCCTCACTTGTCTAGGGTTATTTACGCGTGCTGGTCTATCCAGGTGTCAGCACTGGCGTTACACTCGAGAACTCCCGAACACTGGCGCACTCTCGAGAACTCCCGAGCGCGCTTTCGAGATCGAGAGTAACTCGAGAATAACCTACAGCGACACCCGCTCTCGAGAACAGCGCCCGGATTACGCTCGAGCTCGAGAAATACTCTACGGTTACGCTCGTGCTCGAGTGGTTGCGCCAGCGCCCGAGTCAATTCTCGAATTGACTGGTTGGCTTTCGTAGACCGAGAGCTCGCTCTTGCGGCCGAGGTTGACACTACAACGCTCGAGACCGCATTCCCTGCTCACTCTCGCACTCGAAGGCTCTCTCTGGCGGCCGAGGTATACGCTACCTCTCGAGGCTGCTCTCGTTTTGGCACTCAGCTCTCGCGCCACTGTGAATGCACAACCTTCTTCGCGGATATAGACTCTCGCCGCTGCTATGTGCTCGCGGTTCGGCACTTACCTTCTCGTACAAATGTTTTCGCGAGTGAGATGCGTGGCGAGGATGCGCAAAGGTCAGTTGCGGCCTCGTGGCTATCGCGCGCGTATCTTCCCGCATTCCTGAGGACGACGCGAAGCCTGCTGGTGCCGTCACCAGCAACAGGCACGATGGTTCTACGGATATAACAGCGACCCAGGGTTCCCGCTGGTGATGTTCGCGAGTGATGCTGTTTCCGTCAGTACCGGGGAGCCACCTCTGGCTCCGGCGCTGACGGGTGAGGTTAGAAACCCCTGGCGTACCGGATAACAGATAATACAACCGACCGTCGTTGATTCCCCATGCATTTATTACAAATGCATCCGAGAATCAACGGCTCGAAATTATGTGTTGTACTCGCGTGTCGTTACTCTAACGACACGTCGCAGTGCAAAGTTAAAGAATTTATAAATTAAATATTACGTTCTAATAGATAACCTAGTAGAAAAAATATGTAATAAATTGTAATAAAACGTAAAAAAATGTAAGAAACTGTACCTTTTTGTTGGATCTCGGTAATTTTTTTTATACGTTTTTGTACACTTTTTTACATTTTCAGATTTGTTAACTTCTTTTTACATTTTATTACATTTTATAACATTTTATTACATATGCTACTTAGCCGCCTAATATAATCAATATATTCATTTTATTAATAATTCTATAATAAAATATGACAATACATAAGAAATTGTTAGAAATATTAAGAAAGATAAATTGTAATGAAACGTAACAAAATGTAATAACATGTAGCAAATTGTAATAAAACGTAAAAAAGATCCGAAATCCAACAAAAACGTATAAAATGTCAGAATTTTTTACATTTTCTTATATTTTATTACACTTTATTACATTTCATATTTCCAATAGGGCGATAAAAGAAAATTTTAATTGTTCACCTTTTAAAAAAATAAATGGGCATGGCGAGTTACGTAGTAATTATCTTGAAAGTTGTTCTTATAATTGATATCATTATATAACTTGAATTTCGAATAAAATAAACCCTTCGATGAACAAAAGAATTTTTTGCTTCGTCTCTATTATGATCAGATACAATAAACTTGACTATGTTTAATTGATCTCAGTTCTTTTTTATCTGTAATTTGATTGCTCCAAGTCACAATTAGTTTTGACAAATACAAGCATTTTTGTAATTAATCAATTGTCATCACACTCGCCTAAACTTTTACTTTTTTGGAAGTTAATTTGTTTACAAATTTTAGATGTTTTTAGTGAATTTATTGTGTTTCATATTGCGCACCATCTAGACTTCATCGTCGGCCACCCTGTACACCTAGACGTTGTCCTCGTATGATTTTTTTCAGATACACTAAAAACCACGGAATCCCCACCTAGACCTCAACATCGGCCACTCCTTATGTCTAGATACCGCTGTCGAATGATTTTTACACCTAAAAACTAAGAACCTTAGTGCGAACTACCTAGACCTCGTCATTGGCAACCCTGTACATTAAGCCACCACCCTCAAATGATTTCTACACCAAGACACCAAAAACTACAGAGCGTACCAACCAGACCTTGTCATTGGTCACTGCGTACATCTAGACACCACATTTAAATGATTTTTACACCAAACACTAAAAACCATGGTACGAATTACCTAGACCTCGTTATCTGCCGGCTTGTGCGTTTCCCTTTTAAAAAAAAAATGACGTCATTGAATAACGTTATAAACTAACGCCATTAAATGACATGATCAGACGTGTTACAAATTGGAACAAAAAATAACGTTATTTTATAACGTAATTTTCTGAATATTTTGATTGTTTGAAAATTACATATTTGTGTAGTCTCTAAAAGTCTTAAATATTTAAAAATTAATAAAGAGAAGTGGTCTTATAGGTGCTACCATCTAGACAGTAGCACGGAAAATGGAGGCTAATGACTGGAAAATGTTGTTATTTAATTATTTGTTGTTTATTAAAATTACCAAAAATTATTAATTTGTTGGACATTAGCCCCCATTTTTCGCAAAGAATTAGAACATAAATCATACACTCAATCATAGTTTTTCAAAGTCAGTATATAATTAAGTTAATTTTTGCAATTGATATAATATATTCTCGATTCCTCTACTTCGGTAGGAATATTTGTAACAATAAAATCAAGTTCTATGATTTTGCAAATACGATAGCCCAAACTTATATATATATATATATATATATATATATATATATATATATATATATATATATATATATAGGAATTTAAGATTATTTTTATTCGAACATTCTGGAAATTTTACAAAAAAAGAAAAGTATCAGATTAGTTTTAGTTAAAAATACATCTATTATTAGCTAAAAATCATTAAAAATAGTCAAAAATGCAGAAATTTCTTGACACTCCAACTTTGACCAGCTATAACTCGTAGACAAGTGAAGGGATCACGCTGAAAATTTTTTTGAGAGTCAAGGGTATTCTATAGAACAAATATATGCACTTTGGGCCATAATAAAAATTTTTATTTTTGACAGATAATCACCCATATATAAAGAGCCCGCTTGTACTTTTTCAAAAGTTAATTTTTTTTAGAAATATATAATGACATCGAGTTACTCATTTTTCAATTAAAAAGCAAACTTGCAATATTGAAAATAAATGTTATCCTGTGGTAAAATTAAATGATTTAAAAGATAAAATATTATTAGATAAACACATTAAATAAAAAAAATTAGCTTTTCACAGATAATTGCGATATTAACAAATGAGTGTAAGTAAAACTGCTACAAACAAAAAGAAGACGTGAAAAACGATCAAAAGCAGGTAAGACTAAAAATAATAAAAAAGTAAATTTAAATTGAATATTAGATCATAACAAGATAAGTACAGTAGAAAAAGGTGATATTCATATAAAACGAAGAGAAAAAAAAGAGATTTAAGAATAAATTACATTCGCATGATATAAATAATATTTTTCAGATGTAACATCAATTACTGAGAATTATTAAGGAAAAATGGATGCAAACTGTGAATTTTGTAATACAAAGCATTTTGAGTCAAAGATAATCCATATCCATATTTATTATTAAAATGTAACTGTCATATCAACGTTGAAGTGTGCTCAACTGTATAGGCCGTTCAATATTTATTGAAATTCAATATTTGTTTAAAATACAATGGTTGCGAATATTTAAGAATGAGTAACATTGACGTGTCTTTAAGTATTGATAACGACTGTGAACACGAAAAAGAAGATATAAAATGCAGCAGTTTAACGAATTCATTCTATCATCTAGCCGTGCAAAATAATTACATGATCGTTTATTTTCTTTTTGTGCGCTTGTAAATAAACAATCATCTAAAACAATTTTATGAAATCCTTTATAATTTTTCATAAATTGAATCGCTCTGTAAAAGTACTGCTAACTTCTTTTTCTATGTCCAAATAAGTAATATTCTATATCTTAAATGCTTTTTTCGCTTGTGAAGATGTTAAAAATTCAAATTGAAGAACACAATTGGAATGAACATTTTCTTCTAGCATTTGTATAGATCTCTGAATATTGTTGTACTTGACAATTTGCAATATAACTCCTTTAGCGCAATGTATTGCTTGCAATAATTTATGATTTGCTGCTTCAATTGGATAAGTGGAATGCGAATAGAATGGGCCCCAATTATATACACTTGTAGGTAATTGAATTAGTTGATGGACATTATAAGTCAGTGAACTCAAAGTATATATATCTTCCATATCTGATACAAATTTATGCAGCATTTCAGTCGCTCGATTTAATTCTGAGTAAGTAATATCTGTTCGCAAGCAAATGTGTAAAGCATCGACTAAAAGTGACCAATGTTGCATAATTCTTTGGTTTTTAAAACCGCGCTCAAAAGTGGGATACTATAGTATAGTATCCAGTTTTCATACTCCCTAGCTTTCCAATTTCCCCTATGTTTTAATAATCTAGCTAATCGTCCTATTTGATGAGGGGATTTTATTCTTTTAAATAAATCATTAATTGTATCGATCTCAGTATTCCTTAGATTTTGCAAAATATATTCAGTAACTTGTTTAGCTACGCTAGATACGTAACAATGCATATAATCTACATTAAAGCCATCAATAATATCAAATTTATTTAAGTTCAGAAGTGGTGAAGGAAATTTGATTCCACAAACTCAGGTATTGGTTTTGACTGCTTCTGCAGCATACTTAATTGTTGTAAAGTGGTCTCTGTCTTTCGGTAGTGGTTTTTTATAAGGATATCGCATGCTCCCATTGTAATAAACTCCTTCATGCTCATACCAATCGCAGCCAAAATTCGCATGAAACAAAAACATTCCATTCATTGGTGGACGAGCCATACTATCCACACACGCAATAAGGGCGTAAATTTTAATGAACCTGATAAGGTGGTGGAAAATAAATACACTATTAAGTATTTATTAAGTGTAATTTAATATAATAAAACGTAAGAATAGATAATGATTATATTCAGCGTGATGCTACTACCGAGGACTCTATGTAGTCTCTGTCAACTCTCTTTCAAGCGAGCACGCTAGGACTAGAGTTCCCTTTCCACTCTATCTCACTCATACATCACGCGTTCACACGAACACCGCTGACTCGTGCACTAGCACAAATGTACTTATACTTAACACGCCTCCTTACATTTGTGCTATTTTACAATATTATCATTTATTTCAAATTTAACTTTTTACAAAATTTTTCATGCTTTTCTCTACTTAATGATTTCGTAAATATATCAGCAATATTTTCATTTGTATCGACTTTTACAATATTTATTTTACCTTCATTTACGCTCTCATGTACAAAATGATAATGAACTTCCGTGTTTAAAGTTTTTAGTAAAATTGCCGTACGTTGCTATATTAATTGTTCCAGTGT
Organism: Trichomalopsis sarcophagae; assembly: GCA_024372645.1. Taxonomy (NCBI): domain Eukaryota; kingdom Metazoa; phylum Arthropoda; class Insecta; order Hymenoptera; family Pteromalidae; genus Trichomalopsis; species Trichomalopsis sarcophagae. The sequence continues at coordinate 308,120 of QLSS01000114.1, forward strand.
TATCTTCATACATATTCACTGGTTTTCTACATTTAATATCAAAACATTTTAATACCTCTGTGACTAGTTTAATTTCAGTTACTGCTTCTGATAAAGCAACGTATTCGGCAAATGTTGAGGCTTTTGTAACAGACTTTTGTATTCTTGACCTCCAATACACAACATTACCAAATAATCGTATTACAAAGCCGGTTGTTGACTTTCTATCATTATTATCGCCTGCCCAATCGGCATCTACCTAACAATCAAGTATATTGTAATGTCCCACGTTTATACACCTTAGCAATTACGAATAAATATATATACACACACATACATCGCTTGTACGACTGCATTCGTGTACCCATACAGACGACGTATACTAAACCGATTGCAACAGCACAAAACCAATCGCCGAACATCGGAACGAGCGCTTTGACCTACGAGTCAGCGTTTCTTATACGCGCGTACTACTGACTTACTTTTGTACATCGTCGTTGCCCGTCAGGTGTTGATTGGTCGATCGTTGCCGCGTTCCACGTAATTTCACAACTCCTTGAATCGTCACCGAGGCTTTAAAAAGCCAGGAAACGATCCACGGAGCGCCTTTTGTATAAGTAACTTGTCGTCGTGTAGCTGTACCCGGTTAGCGAGTACGAGTGCTATACCTTTGTACGCATCGCCTATTGAGTGCCTAGAAAACACTCAAACTCTGTGTACAAGTTATAGTAGAACTCCATGTTTTCTGGTTTGAGAGTCTGCATCATGCAACAAGCGAAGGGCACGTCGATAGCAGACCGGAGTTAGTGGGAAACCATAGAGCAAATTAGATTTAGCGTACATAAACCTGTCACGAGTAATCGTGTAGAGTAAGATCAATTAGCATCTGTCGTGCCACGAAGGACTATCAAGTTCATGTCACATATCAGAACGAATATACTGTAAGTTAAGTTTTATTGTATCAACATCAAAGTAACTATAAGATATCAACGCAGAAGTAATAACATCCTGTAAGAAACTGTATTGTCTGCTGAGTTCTGGGTTGCCCCCCAATAAAACCAAGATAACAATTTAATCAATTTCTACAATTATTGTTCTATTAATTAAGAGTGATCCATATAATAACCTACATCCTAAAGAAGTAAACAGAAAGATCATCAAGTGCCTATAAAACCAAGATAGTAACAAAGGTAAAAACCTCAGGACAAGCAAAACGTCCGTGCGTAAGTATAAAAGCGGATTCAGCATCGTCCACCAAAAGCGGACATCCTACAGTCAGCGCAGGAGAGTGTCCGCGCATGTCCCACTTACGCGACAGTCTCGCGTCCACTTGTGCAATTAAATATACATTGTATACTTATATATCTAGTTCGTCCATTCAACTTAAGTATCTCTAGTAACAATAAAGCTCTCGAGCTTACGCTAGTTCTCGCGAATAAATAATTATTTGTAAAACTCGCGCAGCCCGTATCTTTATCAAATAAGGTCTTTACAAAATGGCATCCCTTGTGGAACTAGCAATTGTTACTGGAGCAACAATAAGACTAGAATTTTTAATTTTTAGAAGAACTAACTTAGAAGTTTTGAGTAGAATTTTTGGAATTTAGTATTTGGAAGTAAAAGGAATTTTTTTAATTAAATCTTGATACTAAAAAGTATTGAATCAAGTAAATACGATGGCATATGACTTAAATCAAACTAGGGAGCAGATCCTGACCTTGCCGGACGTCGGCCAGAGAATAGCAGCTCTCGATCAGTTTTACCGCGTCCAGCAATTGGAACGCGATCGACAACTGCTGGACGTGTCACGCAGTGTGATAGAGGCCAGTCAAACACAAAATATTTCTGGAGCAGTAAAGCATATACCGGAGTATGACGGAACCAATTTAAATTTAAAAGAATTTATACAAGATGTAGACAATGGTTTTACCTTGCTCCCAGCAGAACAAGAACCTCAATTTTTAAGGTTCGTGATATCACGGTTAAAGGGCAAGGCGAGACAATCGTTGGAAGGCAATACTTTCCAAACGTTAGCAGAGCTTAAGAAACACCTCAGAGACTGTTTTGCCCCTTCAAGATCTTACGGATATTACTTGAATGAAATTCAAACTGCATCAATGAGGAAGGGAGAGAATGTCCGGCAATTTTACGGACGTTTAAATGCTCTGATAAATAACGCTATAGCAGCTGTTAAGGAGGGACTGACGGCCACTCAAGCTGCAGTGGACAAAGACCACACTTGGAGTTGCTTGCGCTCGAGTCCTTTGTTAATGGTCTTCCCGACGTTTGGCGAACAGAAGTCATAGACACAGCTCCACAAACATTAACAGCGGCATTCAACACAGCAATAAAGTATGAGAAAGCTAGAATTAAGATATATGGAGAAAGCTATGAATACCCTAGAGTACACTACGTGTACTGTAAACCGGATCAAGGCCCGAACGAAAGAGAAGATCCCGGGAATTACCAGAATTTCGCGTCACACAGACACCATGATGACTCAGAGAGTAACATCCCTAAAAAGGTGAATTTTAATGATCCCGAACCGAAGAGAAACGAGGTAAATTATACATATGATCCGAATGACACTCACTGTCCTAGAACAACAATTGAAAATGGGAGGTTAAAAGCTCCTCCTCATTTCAGCTATGCTAACGCACCCGAACCCACGGGTCTTGTAAGTATATTAAAACGGACGCCTGGACAGGCCAGAAGTCGATCAGCGTCCCCAGTACTGAGACATCCATCAGAAATGATACAGCAAGGACACTATGGACATCCTTATCCACCGATGATGGGACCGTATCCGTACATGCCACCCAATCCTTATTGTTTTTATCCACCCGGGAATCCTGGATTTCCTTACCCTTACATGAACTCCTACATGCCTTACCCAATGCAACCGCTTGTGCCTGGTATGGACTACCATCCACCTCATGCAAGGCTGGATAATCGGCTGTACTATCCTAAAACGGACAGGTCCAGATCAAATTCACCATACCGCGGTAACAAGAATCATTTAAACTGGGAAGCAGCTTATCAAAAGGACGCAGCGATGAGCTCACCATCCCAACAGCATCCCATGAACCCAAGAACAGCAACCCAGAGGATATCCAACACAAATAATTCGAATGACCACCGCAGACCGGACAACACCGTCCATAAAACTACGAGTAGAACAGCTAGAGACAAACGAGGCCATCTGTTCAATCGACACCGGCTCACAGATAAATGCCGTAAAGCACAGTTCATTAAAACCAGAAACTGTAATAGAACATGACAATTTTATGCACATTATGCGAATGTCTCCTAAAGGCATGGTGACTCAAGGTACAGTTACAGTAAAATTAACAATAATGGGCAAAGAACACCTCTTTCATGTCCTACCTGCAGAAACTCCGTTAGAAGAGGATTTAATACTAGGAAATCCGTTTTTGTATTATGAAAAAGTGAACATTATGTTCGGGGACGAAGTATTGATTACGGAAAGCCACCCTATAACTCCCGTCCCGTTTATGCCCAAAGTATTCCCGGAAAACGAGATACATCCGGACGAAAAATACGGACCTTTGGGACACGAAAAGTTTCCAGTCAAAAGTGCCACCTCTTATTATATGAAGTACGAATTTCCATTCGAAAATGAAAACATCGAACCCGAAATGGGTAAAACAGTCATTAAATTACCAGCTAGAGCAAAGGTGCCAATACGAATCCCAGCTACGAAAGACTCAGTAGTTGGAGAGGCGTACCTGCGGCGAATAACAGCAGTCCCAGGTGTGTACATTGGAGAAGCTGCGGTTACCAATGAAAAATGATACTGTTACGCTATGACCATAAATACGAGAGAAGATCCAGTGGAAATCGAAATTACTCCTCAATATCTCGAACCTTTTGATATGAGCGAAGACGTCGACTTTTACGAGTTTCCCTTGGAGGGCGAACCCATTACAAACCAAGAAGATAGAGAAAAGTACATCATGGATAAGGTACAGCAGTCTTACCATACACGCCAAGGACTAAAACAAATACAGCGAATAGTGAGAAAATATTCACATTTGTTTTATTTGCTTGGAGATCCGGACCCAAGAACAAATCGTGTGAGACATAAAATCCGGACAACGGACGAAGAACCAGTCCGAGTTAAATATAAGAGAGGATCAACAGGATAAGATGGGGAGTTATTTAACCAACTACAGAAACTCCTGGATGCCAATGTTATTCGGCATTCTAACAGTCCATTTTGTAGTCCTTGCCGAATTGTCCCCAAGAAACCAGGACCAGATGGCAAAAGAAAATTTCGGTTAGTCATAGATTACAGGAAACTGAACGCCAAGACTATTAAAGATGCCTACCCTCTATCTAACATTTTAGAAATACTCGAGCAAATTGGTAGCGCACAGTATTTTTCAGTTTTTGATCTAACTATGGGGTTCCATGAAATTGAGCTGGAACCTAACCGTTATGGATAACAGTGAATTACATGAGCTGTCCAGGATAGATAAGAATGGTACAGCTATCAGCAATGACATACCAAACCAGGCTAGTAACAGAGGTGAAGAAACTACGCTCAATCAGAAATCATCCTTATGTTGGGACAACTATATGGAACAACATCCAGAGTCCTCGTATCTCCGAGAACAAGAAATTGAGGAAACGGAAGGCAAGTTCCACTGCTTGGAATGAAGAGACAATGCATACAATGAATTGGCACAATTTATCTACGATAGAGCAAGAAGATAGCAAGGATGAGACAGAAGACGAGAGTCGACCAGTAAAAGATAAACGTTTAGAACCTTGGTGCAAAGATTTAAGGAAGTGTTCCATAACGTTGACATGACGATAACGTTTTGCTATGGGTCATGTAGGACAATTCCGCCATAATACCGCTCAACAATTCTAGAAGACTATCATAACAGCCTATTTGGGGGACACAGGGGCATGGGCAAAACTGACAGACGTGTCCAAGAAAAATATTACTGGAAAGGAATGAAGGAGGACATTCAGGAGTTTGTTTTCTTTTTTCAAGAACAGAAATTAGTGCGAATTAAAACACGAGAACCAATGGTAATTACGGATACATCAAGTGAAGTGTTCCATAAAGTAGCCATCGACACAGTAGGACCACTCTGTAAAACTACGGAAGGAAATTTGCATATTTTAACAATGCAATGTCAATTTTCGAAATTTTGTATAGCAGTGCCCGTACCCAATATAAAAGCAATCACCATCGCAGACGCCTTGTCCAGACACTTATTTGCGCAGTATGGAGTACCTCGCATCATATTAAGTGATAGAGGTAAAAGCTTCCAAAATAAGTTATTATCGGAGCTGTCCGAGATTTATCAGTTTAAGCTAAATACAACAACAGCCTATCATCCGCAATCTAACGGGTCGTTAAAAAGAAGCCATGCAGTCTTGGCGGATTTCTTGAGAAACAAAGCGTCCAGCAAACAGGACTGGGACAAGGTCGTACCATTTGCTATGTACGAGTACAACACATCAGTACATGCATCGACAGGTTATACTCCGTTTGAGTTAGTATACGGACGTCCAGCCAGAACTCCAAACAGGAAACCGAACGAATATGAACTAGAAACGTATAACGCATATATACAAGAACTAACCGAATGCTTACGTGAAATGCAAACAATAGCTCGAGGTAACTTCATCGATTCCAAGTATAAAAACAAACAATATTACGACAGAAAAGCAAGACCATTAAATATTGAAGTAGGAGATGAAGTAAGAGTGTTCAAAGAGCCCTAGATATGGAAAATTAGATAAATATTACAATGGCCAATTCATAGTGAAAGAAGATCAGAGATAATAATAATGTGATAGTCGAGTCAACAAATGGCAAATTAATAGTTATACATAATGATAAATTAGAGAAATTCTTTAAATAATCACTTAGTAAACTCCGTTGTCTTTTATTACAGAAAGATGGTTCGGACAGTTTCACTGATGGCGATCCTTATGCTCTCATGGGTACCATTCTCTCAAGGCAAAAACCAGGACAGACTACCGTATTACAAGCTGACACCATTAACGCAAATACCAGGAATATATTATGAATATATGGGTGAGGTGAAGATCGAGAGAGTAAAATGGAAAATAGTAGTCACCCTGGATTTCACGAAGTGGAATGATCCAATAACCTGAAGAGAAAAACAAATGTTTAAAATGATTACTACTTGCAACGATCAGCTAAGTAAACAAGAATGCAAAGAATTTATTTCAATTGATAAATTCGACATAGCAATGAAAACATTAAAATCATTACAAGAAGACCTTCACATATTCTTTGCACCCTCATTAGTTGTCCCAGACGACAGCTTTATTCCATTCACTCACGCTTTATCTAAGCGAAGAGCTCCGCTCGAGTTTATTGGTTGCACAAGCCGGCAGCTCTTCGGAACTATGGACGCGGGGGACAGAGATCAATTGAACCAGGACGTGGACAGGTTATATGAGAGGACAGCCAACATGTCCACCTTATTGGCCAGCCAGACCCACATAGTAAAATCTAACCTAGAGTCGCTACACCAAAAACTTGATGACGCTCAAAGAACTTTACATGAACAACACTTACAATTTTTAAAGATAGCAAATAGGACAAATCAACTTGATAATTTTGCTAACCATTCAACAACTGTCCAGACTTTATTGAAATGGGTATACCAATTTGACCAATCATTAGAGCACAGTATCATGTCGTATAAAACTCTTGTGAACACCATTGAGACAGCTACGAGAGGGTACTTACATCCATTATTGTTTACACACGAGCAACTGCAATCGATACTTAAAACATTAAATGGATACACGCTACCGTGGGAGCTCAGCACTATAACGGTAGAGATGTTACATGCAATGTCCAAAGTCAGTGTAAACATGGTAGGAGGGAAATTAATTTTGATCCTGGAATTTCCACTATCAGATAAGGCAAGATATTCACAATACAAGATACATCCACTACCAATTCCTCAAGAAATCATGACTAATGCGACGTCCTATGTAACGTTAGTTCCTCAATATTCACACTTAATAGTGTCACACGACATGCAAAATTATTTTTTAGCTACAAAAGAGTATATTGATACATGCAGAATGCATCAAAAAGCAGTTATGTGTCCACCATCCTTGCCTTTTAACATCGACAATGATAATAATCCCTGCGAGTTTGCACTACTTGCACGACCAACTCAAGCTACACTAAGAACGTGTAAACTGGATATTTCAACTACGTCCACTCCGTACTGGAAAAAGCTCCGTAGTACCGATGAGTGGCTCTATTCGGTCATCAAACCGACCCAAATGCGTATCATGTGTAATGACGAACGCAAAGCCGAATTAACAATAAACGGGACAGGTATATTTACGCTACGTGGACAGTGTTACGGTCACACCTAACCAAAACATACTGTACGGCGTAAACGTTATAGAAGCAAATGAAACTTACCTGTATAATCCAGGTCTCAAATTTGACTTAAAATTTTCAAGTGATAGTATCATGAAGACTTATAAGTCATTTAACGAAGTCCAGGATATTACGAACGCGGATAAACAACAAATTCGTAAGTGGACGGAGAGTGAGGATGCTATCACGCTCCAGCAAATCGAAGATAAATTTACGGAGATTGCTGCACAAAAGAGAGAGAAATATATGTTACGTCATACATTTCCTTGGCGGGTATAAGCCCAATAATTATAATGGCGTTAATAATTATTGTATACAGGTATGATTGCATTAAAAGAGGATGCAGCTTTTGCCCCAAAAATCAACCGCAGTCGCAGGAATAAGACCAAGATAATTGAAAACACCAAGGATGAAAATTTTGAACTGCCCACAGCCAGACCTTTCTTAGCCTATGATCCCAAGCAAACCGTTTGCAATATGAGAGAGATCACAACCAATTTTAACACACATCAGTCTATCCCTGCAGAAACAGTCATACACATACCACCCGCGAAGATTCCAAATTGTACACAGCTGGCAGTCTATCAAGTACAAGAGGCAACAGGATCAAACCAACAGTTAACAGAAAGGGGAAGAATTTCCAGCATCGACTCCTTGAATGACTAGGTAATGCCATTGCCAATCCAAGGAAGCTCATTGTACTAACGAAACTTCGAGAATGTGTGTTCGGACGGAATCGGACACTTACACGACAGACAGACGCAACTGAGTGCGGATAGATGTTTGGACTTACTGTTACCGACGACTGTGACGTCCAAACGTGTCCGAGCAGACGATTCCTGATCAAGAAAATTTATTTTTATTATTTATATTTTTCGATAACCTATTATTAACGTATTCCGGCTTCATTTTATTCAGTTATATTTTTTTTTATTATATATAAGGATAGATTAAAGAAAAATTACAGTAACAAAATATAGTATAAGTAAATTGATTTATTCATACAATAATTCCAAAATATGAGGAGAGATAGATTTAATAATCGTATTAAGCGCACATAAAATTAAAGTAGATGAAAAAACAGGAGAACTTTTGTTATAACAAGTCTTTAGTAATTGGCGGTCCAGCGGTTGACGGCATATAACAAGCCGACTGACGTATAGAACAAGGAGCTCCTGGTAAATTTCGATCTCCACAGAAAAGCCTTCTGCGGATACGAAATGAAACTCTTCCGACAAAAACAGCAGATCCAAGTGCCAGTCGTAGAAAGGAAAATCAAATCATTCCTGAAGGCGCTCGTTCATATACCGGTAGTTTAGCCTGGAAAGCGCGCAAAGTGCTCCAATTAGCAAACTGCAAAAATAACAGGAACAATAGTAAATAAAAATTAGGATCGCAAGAAAACAAAATGATAATTACAAAATAAAATAAATTGTACTTACATTTACACGTTCCCATCTTCCACCGGGACAAAACCTCTTGTAACAACGAACCATTGTAGGAATAATTTAACGAACGAATGTGAGCACGATCCGAACAATGTACGAGCAACGAATGTCACGAAGCGCGAAAATCCAAAGTGGGAAATGAAATTCCTGACCTCAGTATAAATAAAAAAAATAGAAAAAAAAGAGAATATTCTTCAGGAGCGTACGCATTAATTCGACTAATGCGGGACAAATAAACTTAAGAAAATATTGTAGCACTTATTACCGAAAATAATAGTTTATAGCAAATTTAAGTTTTGCAATAATTAGTTTATCGTTAACGGAGTTACTTTAATTTATACAAATTGGAAATTTTGTGACTATATACAGTTAGAGCATGCTTAATTAACAAATTAGGAACGAAAATAACAAATTTTACATTGTAAATTCGTTTGCAATAAGCTTATAAATAATGTTTTGCAACTTTCATTGTTAGACGTATTTCGAGACCCTAAACTGCGGTAAAGTACTAATACATTAATTATCGATATCGTTGAAGCCTATAAAAATCATTAAGATATATGGAAGATTAAAAATTTCCAAGATTTTAAATCGACAATATACATACCTGTACATGATTAGTATAAACACACATACATGAAAATTGATACGACATACACAAGAGATACAACTTTTAAATCCAAAGTCGCAACGCACACGGAAATGAAGCGGAAGGGGAAAGTGCATTGCCCGGCGAAATGCTGACCTAGCATTTAGCCGCCGCACATTCGAGTCACATCGGTTCAGTTTACGTCCACATCACGTATACGTAGTATCAATATGACAAACAAAATCTTTGAAAAAGAAGTAGTAGAAATGGCCAAGAAAATACTTGATAAAGCCATCGAAAAACTTGAAAGAGCACAAAGGGCAGTTACAACTGCGCAAGAAAACTACTAGCAAGCAGTAGAACATTATCGTTTAAGTGATAGTAAGAGTGAATCCAAACAAAATTCAGTGCCATCAACCATAAGTGCAGTAGCTGCAGAGCGGGGTAAAAACGAACAGGTACCCGAAGTACAAGGAAAGCAAGTACAAACGGAGGTAGGAACAATTCAGCTGAAAACTGGCGTTCCTATTACTACCATATCATCAGTGGTGATAAAGAAAGACACACGCATGCAGCGAACAGAGTCAGTCGAAGCAGTAACCTGCTTTAATCTCCCAATGCATACGCAGGAGGAAAAGCGCGGACATCAACCGAGTCCGGCCGCCCACACTAGCATAGGCAGGTACGTTGAACTTGAAGTCGAAGTGTCGCGGGAGTATGACAGTCAGCCGACTCCGCAGAGTCCGCCGAATTCACCTGCACAGGCGCGTGCAGTAAGGAATGAAGTTCCGCTGCGTGCTCGTACACACACCAATGCGGAAGGGGACGAGTCGAGGGCAGGCTCGAGCGAGTGTGTAGAAGGGGACAAACTGCAGGAGAGTAATACACCGCCGTATCCGGCGACTCCAACGTGTCCACCAACTTCGTCGTGCCTGCAAAGTTCGCCGAGCCTGCAGACTCCAAAAAAAAAAAAAACACCGGAGTAGGTGAGAGCGCGGAGGGGGACGAGTCGCGGGAGAGCGATACACCGCCGTGTCCGGCAACCCCGCTGCGTCCACCGAAACAGCTGATTCCACCGACTACGCCATATCCACCGTGTCCACCTAGTCAGCGCAAAGAATCAACAACAAAGATTACCAATAAAAAAAGATCTCAACATCAGAAAATAGAGTCGACGCGTTGCGAAGGAGAACATTAAAAAAAAAAAAAAATCAAAAATAGAAACCGAAGAGGAAAATGAAAAGAGAAAAGAGAAAGACAGGATTAGAAAACGGGAGCGGAACGAGAGCGGAGAATAAAACTAAAGGAAGAAGCATTAGTTTCGAAAGCCAGAGTTCCCTTGAATAGACTGGAAGTCACTACACAACACTCAACAATCTCACAGCCCCCAGTATTTACGAGTTGTACGGGGTGAAAAGATGTCTGCTGGTACAAGGGAACTGAACATCAAGAATCAAGTTGGTTACTTTGTGTAGTTTGTCATGCTAACTGGGCAAAAGGCGAGTGTGTCCAAAGATACCATACAAGTGTAGGATTTGTAAATTAAAGAGAATAATGTAAAAGACATTAAAAATTAGTGATACGGATTCTATTTAAGTAAAAAGTTTTTGTTGATAGTTAACCGGAAAATTTCATGTGACTAAACATGAGACATCTTTATTCTTACGCCACCTCGATTGCCGAGGACAGCAATATTCTGGGGGGGGGGGGGGGGGTGTAATGTCCCCCGTTTATACACCTTAGCAATTACGAATAAATATATATATACACACACATACATCGCCTGTACGACTGCATTCGTGTACCCATACAGACGACGTATACTAAACCGATTGCAACAGCACAAAACCAATCGCCGAACATTGGAGCGAGCGCTTTCACCTACGAGTCAGCGTTTCTTATACGCGCGTACTACTGACTTACTTTTGTATATCGGCGTTGCCGCGTTCCACGTAATTTCACAACTCCTTGAATCGTCACCGAGGCTTTAAAAAGCCAGGAAACGATCCACGGAGCGCCTTTTATATAAGTAACTTGTCGTCGTGTAGATGTACCCGGTTAGCGAGTACGAGTGCTATATCTTTGTACGCATCGCCTATTGAGGGCCTAGAAAACACTCAAACTCTGTGTACAAGTTATAGTAGAACTCCTTGTTTTCTGGTTTGAGAGTCTGCATCGTGCAACAAGCGAAGGGCCCGTCGATAGCAGACCGGCGTTAGTGGGAAACCATAGAGCAAATTAGATTTAGCGTACATAAACCTGCCACGAGTAATAGTGTAGAGTAAGATCAATTAGCATCTGTCGTGCCACGAAGGACTATCCAGTTCAGGTCACATATAAGAACGAATATACTGTAAGTTAAGTTTTAAAGGGCTTAAGATGAAGATCTTTGCCTAAAGCAATAGCTTCCATTCTTCATGATTTTTCTGCGCAGCTTTAGCATCATTAACTGCTTTAGCTATTCCAGCAGCGCCTCCTGCTAGAGCATCGGTTGCACTTACAAGGAAAGGTACCCAACCCAAACTCACCGATTTTGATGATTTTCATATATGTTGTAGAACATGAAAAAATAAGAGACACGTATTTTTTTTAGCGGCTAATTTTCACTTTTAAGGGGTAAAAACCTCCCCTAAAGTTAACCCCCAAAAGGCGTTTTTTTTAAATATCTCGGCTTAAAATTAAAATTTTTCAATGAAACAAATTGGAGGTTATTTCTTACAAAAAGAGCAAGTATTTCATGGTGATTTGAAGAGTAAGGGTAGCATCCCCTATTTTTCAGGGGTTGAAAACATATATTTTTTGGCATAATTTTATAATAAAAATGTTTAAACCGACTAAAAAAAATTGGAAAAAATGTTTAAACATCCTTAATAACAAAATTTAGTTGACGTCTTTCGGTGTTTTCATAAATATTACCCCTAAGGGGGTAAACCACCCCTAACACAAAATAACTGTAAATATGTAATTCGATACATAATATTTCGTAGAAAGTTTGTATATAGAGGTTTTCGAG
>QLSS01000114.1:320578-364091 GCA_024372645.1 Trichomalopsis sarcophagae
GGGGGTAAACCACCCCTAACACAAAATAACTATAAGTATACTTCAATTCGTAATATTTTGTCGAAGGTTTGTATATAGGGGTTTTCGAGATCGCTCTTTACAAATCTGATATCAGATTTTAAAAATTCAAAATGGCGGAACCAATGTGGTGGACGAAAATGTCGAAAAAAAATTTTAACTTTCATAAAAACTTGTTTACAAATGTGTGTGATCTTTGTAGCCTGTACATGTGAACTAAAGAGCCTTAAACCCTAAACCCCTAAAGAACAAATAGGCTAAATAGTTGTGCTTTTTAACCAAACGACTCCAAACCCCTAACCTCCAGACAAGCCGAAGGCCTATGCTTTACCATAGACACGAGTATAGACATATTACCGATATTTTATTCTATCATTTTGTCTGTAACAAATAACGTCTCGTTTTATGTTTCAATCAAAGATTATTTATTTTTCTGCTTTTATAAATTAGCATAATTTCAAAAGTAATTTCATAAATTATAAAGTATTTCATAAATTGCATAATTATATAATTTTATAAATTCAAAAAGTCCATACTTTTTTGCAAATGAAAAAACATAGGTTAATAAAATTAGTTTATCAAACTCTTTTGCGTTTTGTAATAAAATTTAATGTTGTCAAACTTGGGAGTTTTTCATTGTTACAATTATTTCGTAAGCCAAGTTTTTTAGATGAATTCTCGAAGTAATGATTATTGTATCTATAGTAAAATATTTACAGTCTGGAATTCCATAATAATACTATTTGATACGATTTAATGAATTTATCAAAAAATCTAAATTTAATAATAAATATTATTCTAATGATTATTATTATTTTTCATTATCATTACTATTATCAGTATTACTGTTATTATTGCTATTGCAATTATGCTTATTCTTCTTATTATTATTATTATTATTATATTACTAGGGGTGGTTTACCCCCTAAGGGGTAGTATCTATGGAAAAATTGAAAAACTTAATTTGTTTATTATAGATGTTTACAAATATTTTCCAATTTTTTTAGTCGTTTAAAACTTTTTTATTATATAAATTTTTTTTCGATATTTCCGTCCGCCATATTGGTTCCTCCACTTTGAATTTTAAAAATCTGATAACAGATTTGTAATCAGCGACCTCGAAAACCTCTATATACAAACTTTCTACGAAATATTATGTATCGAATTACATGTTTACAGTTATTTTGTGTTAGGGGTGGTTTACCCCCTTAGGGGTAATATTTATGAAAACACCGAAAGACGTCAACTAAATTTTGTTATTAAGGATGTTTAAACATTTTTTCCAATTTTTTTTAGTCGGGTTAAACACTTTTAACAGCTTGACGTGCACCCTTCAAGGCTGATTGAATAACCTTGCGAGAACTTTTACTTGTTAACATTGATTTTTTAGCCGCAGTCACTAACTTATTAAATTTCAGTCCCATTCCAGTTTTTCCTTTTAATTTCATGGCATTGCTAACAGCAAAAGCAAAAGCTTTTTCACCAAGACTAGCATCCTTAGATCTGACACGTTGCATAGCTTCCTCAGCATGCTTCTTGTCAGCAGCTTTACGATCTCCGCTTTTATCTGAGTAAGCTATATCATGTTTTTTACATGCCTAATCAAGCGGATTAATGCCAGGATCTCCTCTTTTTATTCGCTTTTTCAATTTGGTTCCGGGACCGCAGTATTGAATCCAGGAAGATGTACTTCAACAGGTAAGTTATTGATACCTTTATCAAGCAATCCATAGCCTTTCGGCTGTTTCTGAGATTTATGTATGATCATCTCTCTCCGAGCGTTGATTCACAACTGACGTTCATGGTATAAAACGAGCGTTTATATTTCGAGAGCTCAATGTTATATTTGACTCTGTTGAGTGAACATGGATTTTACCGAGCAGAACATCAAACTCCCCGTGACAAATTTCGATTTTGGTAAAGAGATGAGAAAAAAGCGTCATGGGGAATTACTACCAGATAGTATACGAGCATTTTTCTGTGGGCCAAACTGTGGAAATACAAATATTTTATTGACTTTAATTACACACCCCAATGGTCTTAGGTTTGAGAATTTGTATGTATACTCTAAATCCTGAATCAGCCAAAATATCAATTCCTCAAAAATGTCCTGGATCTGGTTGAAGGAGTATCATATCTTCCGTTCAGTGAGCATGAATCTGTAGTATCTCCAGATGAAGCCCTTCCAAATTCAATAATGATTTTTGATGATGTTGCATATGAGAAGCAGGATAACGTCAGAGCATTCTTCTGTATGGGGAGACATAAGAGTGTAGATAGCTTCTATCTATGTCAATCTTATGCTCATATAGGAAAACATCTCATTAGAGATAATGTCAATTTGATAGTAATTTATCGACAAGATGATGTAATCTACTTTTTCGATTTAATTTTTCGAATTTCGGAACATCTTTGAGTTTTACTGGAAATTCTATATCACCAAAGTTCAGCTCGTTCTCATACAAAGGATATTGATTAACTCTATTGGGATTAGTTTCACTAGGATTCAATGCTGAAAGTATAGCATACTTGAAACATTGATTGTCATTATTACGAACATTAACACATGCCTTTTTCTTTTCTATAAACTTTGGAAGTGGAATGAAGGAACTCTTGATTGAAGAATATTTTTTCATATTGATACACAAACTGATAATACACGTCAGCCAGAATCTTTCTCCTGTAATTCTTCAAGCTGGGTGAGAATAGGTTCTTTGATATAATCCTTGAACCATTCTTCAAAATTTGTTGACATAAATGCTATAACACTTTTACTTGTAAAATATTTAATGTCTGTCGTTTCCTCACCATTTTTTTGCATAGAAAATTCTGCGATAAAGTCAGAATTCATTTTTACAGCGTTATATTCCTTCAAGCAATCTTGTACTTTAACCTTGAAGAGCTTTTGCGCATCGTTAAAAAAACTTAGAATGTCTACATGCTTTATGTTTACAACTACAATGAGAAGTGGTCATCTTCGACATTGAAAAGCTGAGGAGCAAGTCATGACGAGGAGAAGGGATATTTTCTTGGGAGGGGATGAATTTTCTATTTTAGACCAATGAGGTCTATGCTTCTTTTTGACAACCAATTGTGTGACGACCAAGGTGTAGTTTCTTCTTATATAAGCAGGATGACAAAATTCATCTGTTCATTTACAATAAATTCGTCTAATAGAACTAACTGTACGAAGCTGCAAGATGACTACAATGTGTGAATACAAAAAGATGTTTCAAAATACCATACTGAAATATCCGGAAGAAAATGTTTATATTGTTGACATACAAGGATTTCAAAGAATGGCTGCGGATACATTCATTTTCAAGGAAATTAGTTTTCTCAACATAAAAAAATCAGCTTTACCAACTGCTTACCTCTTCAAGTCTCCAATGCCGTGGGAAGAACTTACTGAGGAAGAAAAATGTATGATACATAGGCTAGAAAAAAGTCACCATGGAATTGAATGGAATTCTGGTGACATTCCATACCATCGACTTCAACATGTCTTACAAATCTTTACACGAGATTTTAAAAAGATATTCGTCAAGGGAGAACAGAAAGCACTGTGGTTGAAAAATTATTTGCCTAATACGTAAGTATTTATACATTCCTTCAGTTTTTTTTTTTTTTTCATGCTTTTAATACTTCAATTTATCCAACATTATTTTTATTTTTAGTCTAATATGTAATGTCGAAGATCTTGGATACCCTTCGCTCGAGAACATAAAAAGTAATAAAAATTATTTTTCCTTGCACCATCAACTTTCTATTAGAAGAAAACCATCGTTTGCCGTCCACAATGCTCTTTCAATAAGAGCATGGTTATTAAATTATTTGTCTGAAAAATTTAGTTAAGAGGAAGTTGATAATTATTGAAATGTACTATGAAAAAAAATTATTGAATAAGAATGATTTATTATTAATTTGAAAAGTGATTGAAATTTGTAAATTTATTTATTTACTTAGACTAAAACGAAGACAAAGTAATTCAATTTAAAAATCATACCTAAATTTTCTGAAATATTTTACAATTTTTTCAACTTTTCTAAAAATTTCGTACACCTGTCGTTAAATAAAACTTTGAATTTGGGAAAACTCCCGCCAGTGTCCGTCATAGGTTACGCATGCGCTTCAGCTTCAGTTAACCAACGTTCAGCGCTGGCGGGAATTTTTCGGAATTCAAAGTTTTAATTAAAGGTGAGGTGTTTACAGTTTTTCTTTAATTATTTTTTTTATAATTTTTGTAAATTTTATTTACATTAACGTGATCTATTATTATCTCATCATCTATAATTCTCGGTAAATTGCGTTGTTCTTGCCGTGGTCGCTGCTGTAGCTGTTGTTGCTGCTGTTTTTGCTGTTGCTGCTGTTGACTGTCTGTCCTTTTTAATTGTAAAATACCACGTCTCGTAACCTCTGAAAAAATTAAACGAAAAAAAAAATAAATTTATCGTATAAAAAAATAATACAAAATAAAACTAATTTACTGTTAAAGCATTTTTACCTGAAGTCATTGTAGATGTTCCTGGTTTTGGTGACGTCTCTCTCTCCTGCCTTCTTCTTCTTCTGCTCGTTGCCTTCTTGTTCTGTAAAAATAAGAAAACAAATTGGCATTATTATTTTTTTAAAATAAAGTTTTATCATTTTTAGAATAAATTTAATATTTTGACCATTTGCTTTTCTCTTCATATTAGAGGGTGTAATTTTAGGAATCCACTTGAGATTGCGTATACTTTTTAATTAAACATATTGAACGGATTTGTACGAAGCGCAACTAGATGATGTTCCGCTTGAACTAGAGCTCGAACTAGAGCTTGAGCGAGATCGTCTTCTTCGTGCAGCCGGGGATCGCTGCGGCGGGTCAGCTGTCGGCGATCGCCGCGGCGCCAAATGTTGCAAAGCAGCATTCTGTATTCGTAGCACTACAACATTCAAATAAATTAATTAAAAACTTAAAAAATTCATGACTTTACAGTGGAGTAATAAAAAAAAAATTAACTTACATGTTTCTACTATGTCCATGGCCCAGGACACGTAGTCTAGCATCGTCAGGAGTGTCGGTGCATTGGCGATCAGCCAACGTATACGCTCCTGGGCATCCTGTAGACTTCGTCGGCTCCGAATTTTATTGCGTGTGCTTGACCCTATTAGTGGCATTTTCCTGAAATACCTTTCTTTTGTGAAAGACCCATCGCGCAGCTAGAAAAGGTTGACTCACAATCAAACCTTCGGCTAGTGTGCACTTTTAAAATACAAATTTTATGCAGTGTTTTCGCTGAAGGTCAACCCTTTCTGTGGTCCTTTTGAAAGGAACAGGAAGGCTTGTGTGTACACTTTTCTAAAACGCGTGAGGTTCACTACTACAAAAAAAAATTATTGCGCGCATTCAACCCTCACCGCAAAAGTTTTCCCTCTCTCTCTCTCTCTCTCTCTCTCTCTCTCTCTCTCTCTCTCTCTCTCTCTCTCTCTCTCTCTCTCTCTCTCTCTCTCTCTCTCTGTGAGATCCTTTTGAAAGGAACAGTGAAGGTTGGCTTATATTTAGTAGCCAATAGCTTGTATGTGTGGGCGGTGTCACGTGTCTACGGGGTCTGATTTGACAGGGAAGGGATAGAGAGAAATGCTAAAATATATTAGAGGGAGGAACATCCTACTCTTACCCCCACATCGGAAAAAAAAGTAAAGACGCTATAGGCGTTCAAACATATTTGGAGAGAGGGAGGACCATCCCTCTCTTTCTTCGGTTACTAAAACATGAGGAGAGGGGGATGTTTTCGTATGCGGCAGAGAGGGAAAGCCCTTCCCACTCTTCCATCGGGTACCAAAACACTTTGAGAGGAGAGGGGGTGTTTTAGTATGCCTATGTTTTGGTATGCCTATAGCTTATCAACTAGTGTATAAGAGAGAGAGAGAGAGAGAGAGAGAGAGAGATTTAGATTTAATTTAGATTTAATTGTTTTTATTGCTGTACATTGTGTTGTACATATACAGTTATATAGTATATTATAAAAAGAGAAAGAAAATTTTGTGTAATGGTGTTTTGTGTAAGGGTGCTAGTGCGTGTGAAGTGTGTGAAATGGGATGAAGTGAAATGAGATGAGAGTGAATGTGTGTATGTTTGAGTGATGTTTATATATTTTCAAGATTATAGAAATAGTTTTTAGCTGCTATTTTAAAGTGTGATATGGATAGTGTGTTGCGAATTTGAGATGGAAGGCTATTCCAGAGGTAGGAGGCGCTGATAAAAAATGAATTCTTCAGCGTCTCCGTCTTGAAGGTCGAGATGTCCAGTGGAGTCACCTCACCCCTCACAGGCCTGAGCGCGACGTGGAAATGAAAGTAGGCTAATAGATAAGTAGGTATTGATGTGTTGAAAATTTTTCTTAGAAAACAGGCCATGAAGTATTTCCTACGTCCAACGGTGGTAAGCCATTGCAGCTCACACCTGTAAGGCGAGATGTGCTCGTCTCTCCTTACAACGTAGACATAACGGATCCCCGTATTGACAAGCCTCTGCAGTTTGAAGTCAAGTTCCTGGGTCAGGTCACAGTAAGCAAGTGAGCAATAGTCGATGAGAGGAAACAGGAGTGCTTGCACTAAATGTTTGCGCAATCTGAAGCTAGTGGTTTTCCGAAAAAAATAGAGCCGATACATTAAAGAGTGAGCACGTTTACGAATTTGTGTAACGTGCTCTTTCCACGTAAGTTTGGAGTCAAGCACCAGCCCCAGGTTGCGCACCGATGATTCAAAGTTGACCTGGGCTCCCCCTATATTTATATAGGTGTTAGCAGTAGAAGGTAGAGCGTTTATATAGTAGGGGGAACCCAGGACGATAGTTTTAGTTTTAGTTACATTCAGTTTAAGACTATTCAGCGCAGCCCAGCACATTATCCTCTCGGCGTTAGCACTCATCCTGACAGAACAGGAGTCGAGCTTCTCAAGGTGGCATTAGCTGTAGATCTGCAGGTCATCCGTGTAGATTAAATGGGACACATCTGAATCTAGGCAAAAATCAATATTATTGATGTACAACGAGAACAGCGAGGGACCTAAAACTGACCCCTGTGGGACACCGGTGTTTAGTGGTAGAAAGGTAGAGATCTCATTGTTATCGCCAATGACGGCCTGTTCTCTTCCCGAGAGGTAAGATGCAAGCCAGCGGATAACCTGCTTGGAGAAGCCGAAGGAGGATAGCTTTCCGAGTAGCCTGACGTGACACACCGTATCAAACGTCTTGCTAAAATCAAATAGAAGTAAGGAGAGTGATCTTCTTCCTGTCTATCCTAAGCCTAACATCATCAGTCAGCTTAATTAAGCCGGACTGCGTGCTGTGGCCAGTACGAAAACCAGTTTGGAAATTGTCAAGATAAAGTCTTGTTTCAAGGTATTCGGAGATTTGATTGTGCACCAGCCACTCCAGCGCCTTGGATAGGAAACAAAGTAGAGAGATCGTACGGTAGTCTGTTACAGCTGTTGGAGTGTTGATCTTGTTTAATGCTCTTACGAGCGATGATTTCCAGGCAGAAGGAAAGCATGCCTCGCTCAAAGACAGGTTGAAAATTTGACAGAGTAAAGGAGCTAGTGTTGGCAATGCTTTAGAGATATGATACTGCAGCAAACACGTCCGACTCTATAATAGCCCTGAAGATGAAGTGTGATACTGCAGCAAACACGTCCGACTCTATAATAGCCCTGAAGATGAAGTGTTCAGGGAGGTCTAGACTCTCAAGGGTACACAGATATTCCTCAACAGATGGAGCTTGAGGATCATTTGAGATGGAACTAAAGTGTTTGTTGAGAGCATCTGCAGAGAACCGAGCAGGTGGAGAAGATTCAGAGGTAGTAATACCAAGATTCTCAAGCTCTCTCCATATCTCTTCAACGTCGGTCAGAGTAGACAAGCGTGAATCATAGTAATTCAGCCTGGTCTCCTCGACCTGTCTATGAGCGTCGTCCCTTGCGATTCTATAAAGTCTATTCCTTTCAGTTAAAAGGTCACAAAGAGCCGTGGTGAACCACGGGTGACGCTTAAGTCCAGGTGTTACAGTCTTTAATGGGGTGAGATGATTTATGGCTTTCGTGATGTTGACGTTAAGGATGGTAATGCATTCGTCAAGTGATGGCGTGGTAAAAGATGACCAGTCACATGCGCTAAGGAAGTCCCTCCTTTGTAGTTTCTGTAAGTGTATGTAGCAGGTACGTGGCGTGGAATCTGTACGTCGAGTGTGGCTGTGATAAGGTCATGTCCGTTGATGAAATGAAAATAGTGTCAGTCTTCCAATATGAGAGCAGGCGATCCTGTTCATCGATTAAGCATAGGTCGAGCTAGGTGTCAGAGTCCTGTCTGTGATGGGTTGCACCATATGGCAGAGAGAGAGAGAGAGAGAGAGAGGGAGAGAGAGAGAGAGAGAGAGAGAGAGAGAGAGAAGGCGTACAGAGTTTGTAATGGATCAGAGGACGGGTGAGAGAATAAAGTTCTGTAAATAGAGAGTTATAATTTCCGATTACCCCCTTGCAAACATAAGCTAGAAAGAGAGGATTCGGTAAAACCTCCTCCGAGAAAACGAAGAGAAAACGTATAAAAAACTCGTCCTAACTGAGGATTGAACCCCGGTCCTCAACTTCTTAATCCATTATCTTACAGCCGGAGCTATTTGTGCTGTAGCAAGCCTTGAGATTCTATGCTACTTTCACCTAAAAATATGTTAGATTTATAGCTTTGTAAAGTTTACACGGATACTTTAAGATAAAAATTAAAAAGATCTAAATTATTTTTGAAAGTCAATATTGATATTAATAATCTAAATTTGTACTACTAAATAATCTACTATTATATTTAAGTGCTTAATGTCACCGTGTTCCGTGAAGCTTTTCACATCTTTTCCCAATAACTTAACATCTAGAATGTAATTTAGGGCCTAAAAATTTTTAGGTTTTAAAATGTTTGGGCATTCAAATTTTTGGGACTCAAATATTTTTGGGCCTTAACAGTATTGGATCTTACAATTTATAACCTTAAAATTTTTTGGCCTTAAAAATTGCGGGTTACTTAAATATTCCTGTGCCATGAAGTCATTCGTATCTTTTCTCAATAACTGACTTATTTATATCTATTAGTATAATTCTTATCTCATTTAAATTTTTTGAAGTCTAGAAAATGTGTAACATCATCAAGTGGCGCGGTAGCGCCACGAAGGCGAGTTTGAGAAGCAGACGGAGCCGCGGTGCGCGTGACACTATTTACTTCTATATTGGTGTTCGGATTTTTCATGATATAGAGAAAAATGCTTATCGTTACTGTTCGTGAGTTTTTTTGGCTTATTAGTATCTTTTCTAAGCTGAACTATGATTTCCAACGAAAATCGTTGTAAATAAGCGGTTTTTTTTATTAATAAACGAGTGTATATATCGCGAATGCTCGGAAAAGTTTCTCTACATTTTTCACGAGTGTGTTAGGACGGTGAAGTTGGCTTCCTAGCCGAAAAATGTTAGGAGCATGAAGTTGGCCGCACAAGTTACGGAAGCGCTTATGCGCCATCTATGCTTGCGTGCGTGCGTTTACGAATTTCGCACGCACGCGCGCCAGGGATGGCGACCGGAAGTGCACGCACCAAGCGGCTCACTTCAGACCGCGCGGAGTAGAAAATGAATTTCTACAGTCCAATTTGCGAGAGTTGCTCTTCTGCTGTACGCGGATCCGGAGCATGCGCAGTGGCCTGCTCCGCGGCCACGCTCTCATTGGCGCTCCGCACTCGCGCGCAATTTGAAAAAGATGAAGGGCGGGGCTTTGCGTCAGCCTCTTTTCTGTTAGTTAACATCTTCATTAATATGAAAAACTCTTTGTGTACTAAAAAAAAAAAAAAAAACAATTAGAAAGCTACACAACGATTTTCACATAGGGATATACGTCAGTAGGTAGCTTATATACTAGTAAACCCCCTATGACTATGCAAACGAATTTATAAACACTATCAGCTCTAAAAACCTAAATATTAACAAATAATGTTTAAGCTTAAACAAACTGAATTTAAACTAAAGGCCACCCCACCTATGCGATAAACATATGCTACTTTCAATCATTCTGCTCCAACAACGTTTGTGGCAGCGCGGTCTACGTCGTTGCTCAGTAATCTTATGTTCCCGGGTTCGAGTCCGGTATACGGCAATTTTTTTTTTCTTTCTTTTTTTCTACTTATAAAATTTGCAGTATAAAATGCACTATAAAAAACAATACAATTTTTTTCAAATAAAAATGGCTAAAATAGTGCCCTATTAACTTACCGGACTCGAACCCGGGAGCATAAGATTACTGAGCAACGATGTAGACCGCGCCGCCACAAACGTTGTTGGAGCAGAATGATTGAAAGTAGCATATGTTTATCGCAAAGGTGGGGTGGCCTTTAGTTTAAATTAAGTTTGTTTAAGCTTAAACATTATTTGTTAATATTTAGGTTTTTAGAGCTGATAGTGTTTATAAATTCGTTTGCATAGTCATAGGGGGTTTACTAGTATATAAGCTACCTACTGACGTATATCCCTATGTGAAAATCGTTGTGTAGCTTTCTAATTGTTTTTTTTTTTTTTAGTACACAAAGAGTTTTTCATATTAATGAAGATGTTAACTAACAGAAAAGAGGCTGACGCAAAGCCCCGCCCTTCATCTTTTTCAAATTGCGCGCGAGTGCGGAGCGCCAATGAGAGCGTGGCCGCGGAGCAGGCCACTGCGCATGCTCCGGATCCGCGTACAGCAGAAGAGCAACTCTCGCAAAATGGACTGTAGAAATTCATTTTCTACTCCGCGCGGTCTGAAGTGAGCCGCTTGGTGCGTGCACTTCCGGTCGCCAACACTGCGTGTGTGTTTGTGTTTGTTCAGCACGTGAACGCCGTGCTTGTGCCTCTCATTAAATTTGCCTTTCAAGACGATTTTGGGCTCAATTTTATGTACAGCAGTCCTCTTATTGACTAAGGGTGGATGGAATCAAGGTAATTGCTTTAACATTATGAAGAAATAGAACATTTAGATAACATGTATGGTTGAGGTTATGTATACGTATATATGTGAATTTCCACAGATGGATTCTGTTTCATTTCAAAATCATTCAGCTGCAAGAATAGTAAAAATAATTGAGGGAGAGGAGGGTGAATCAGTAAACATCAAAGTTACAAGCAATGTCATATCGAAAAGGACCTTTTATGAAAACTTTTCATCTGAAAATACTTTGGTCTATCGTATACCAGAAGCCAAAGAACCTTTTTTGTTGAATACGACTGATGAATCAATCATACTGGAAAATAACATTGACACTTATTATGTGCGAGCCCCTAAAAATTTGTATAAAAATATTATACTAGATAATTATAATCTATTTATTTTAAATGATTAATTTAAATAAAACTTGTATGTGCATTACAGGTAACAAAAGTACTGGTACAGTACCAAAAATTACTGGGAAAAAATTATTACATTTTCAAGATGTAATGGAGACAATGTACAAAGATAAAGCACCTCTGGAAAGAAATGGAAAAAAACTTTAGTTAAACTTAATGTTATACATGCACCAAATTTTTTTCAAATTAAAATATCATTTAATAAAAAAATGTATTATAGTTAGGCGAAATGAAGATTGCAAATAAGCGTCAAAATGAAGATAAAATACAAGAGCTAGAACAGAAAAAAAAATGTATCAGAAGAATAGCATATGTATTTTGGAAACGTCGAAAAGATGATACATCTCAGTATGAAGCAATGGGAAAAGTTGTAGGTGGTGGAAAGATTAAGAGTGCTCCACACCTCGATCGACGCACCAATCCGAACTACCAGACCGGAAGAGAAGTCGGTTGATTTTATCCGACGAAATATGCAGTTCTAAAATAATGTAGAAAGCTGAAAACTTTTTCAAATGAAAGCTTGAATAATATTGCACGTGCTGAAACTTTCATATTGACATGAATGATTTTGTGAGGCTACTAAAATAAAGAAAGAAAATTTCTCTAAAATGTCGTCTGCTGCACGCTATTTGACTGCATTCAGGCACACATCACAAAAATGTCTTTTCCTGAGCAATAAGCACAAATTATTCAGTAAAACAAAGTTTCAGCACGTGTAGTGATATACAAAGAATACATGAATATGCTTTGATTTGTAGCTGCCGTATAAAGCGCGTATTTCGTCGGGCAAACTCGAATATCTACTCAAATACACATGTCATATATACATGCTGTAATTATCGGTAAAACAGCGGAGAATTAGTTTTTCTGGTTTTCGATGGATGGCGCTTGACACGGAAAGCAGGGTCGTACATACACTGGGAGAAAATTAGGGGTGCTGTCGTCCTGAAACGTGTCGCGCAGCGCGCCGCCTCTCTGAATAAGCTGGCCAGTGTTATGGTTGAACAGTCCTCTCTGTTTGGGCGCGTGACTCGCCCAAAATAGGCGCTCATCGTATCACCCGTATGGGAGCGCGTATCACCCGTGTACCGGACGTATCGCTAGACACTAGGTTGGTGGCGCTGCTCTTTCACTTTTTTCCCAGATAGCGAAACTAAAATTTCGAACCCCATTTCTCTTTATGATGATAAAAAATATTGAATAATAATAATGTTTCCTATTTCTTGTAATTATTTAAAACGAAATGTTCAAAACTAAACTTTATCACATCACAAATTATCATGTATTTCAATTTTTGAGGCTAGAGAATACTAATAGCTATAATTATTTATTAGAATTATACAAACTTTTGTATAATAAATAATATTCTCTTCTAATATTCTCTCTTCTATGGTAATAAATAATATTCTCTAACCTCAAAAATTAAAATACATGATAATCTGTGGCGTGATAAAGTTTAGTTTTTTAGTTTTGAAAATTTATTTTTAAATAATTACAATGAAGTTTTAAAAATTTAGTTTTAAAAATTTAGATTTGAATAATTTTAAGATTTTAAGAATTTGGATATTTTTAGATTTCTCCGAAATTATTTTTCATAACATTCTTTGAATCTACACCTTTTTTATACTCAAATAAATAATTAAGAATAATATATTTCAATTTAGATAACAATTATGTAATACTTCAGATAATTCCAAAAGACTACGTTAATACTGCCGACGCTGGGCACCAGGTACCTGGGAGGCCCTTTCCATTGCTATATTCGTGTTCAGCGACCTTGAAAACCCCCGAGTAATGAGTTTTGGCGAATCATATTATTAATTTCCCGCGAAACTCTAGGAGACGACGTTAATACTGTCCACCCTGGGCACCACGTACCTCGGAGACCGTTGCCGTCGCAATATTCGTGTTCAGCGACCCCAAAAACCCCTGAGTAGTAGAATTGGATTCATTTCCTTCAAATTTTACCAAGTTGTTAATTTATTATTCATTGTCTCTTTGCAATGCACTTCTAAAATGCACATTTTTATACACTTCCTTGCAATCTGTGCTCTAACACACACAGTAGCGCGAAATATACAGTCTATAGCGAGCTTGTTTCGATAATGCATAAGTAATCGGCTGCTTCGCTCGACTTACCGAACTCTAAACCCAAGGCCCCCCATCAACGTGCCTAACTTACTACAGCCCTGACATATCGATAAAACAGGGCGGCGTTGCATTTACCGTAGTACGCTTTTAGTCCTCAAGACGTTTGGCACTACTATCAATTCATACTTCCGGAATAAGTGTGGAGCACTCTTAAAGTAACTCTGGACGGTAACAGAAATTATACGTTCCAAAATTTGAAGGAAGTTCTTCTTTTAGAGTGCACGGAAAAATTTTTCGAAGTCTCAGCCCTTCTATACTATTCATGCCGTCCTGATCTCTATCGATCGTATGTATTTATAGTTATATTAGTTTTATAGCATACCAAAAATTAGATGTTCTCAACTCTAGTATTTTCGGAGTATTCGCAATTCGAAATCGAATACTTTCATAGTATATTACGGTACAAGAGACGAAAGTCGAAGTTCCGCCATTCACGCAGTGACGGGCCTTCGACTTTCTTCTCGCGTACCGTATACTATTTTTCTTGATCCGCCGTGGAAAGTACGTTTCCCTAATTATCCTCATCGTAAAATTTTGTTTCGGCGCGTTGGTTTTCGATGCCCGCCCCGACATTTGCGGCACGAGCGCAGCGAGTGCTGCTGGTCGAGGGGGCTGGCAACGAAAATATCACGTATATAATTTTAATAAATTAATTGCATCAAAAAGGTTATGTAGGAATATTTTTATTGTTTATCATCCGGAGATTCGCTGAACATAAAGGAGCAATTGTTGAATGTACAGTTATTGAAAATACAGCGTTTATCTTGATCAAATTGAGCATCTATAAAATCCCTTTTTCTTTTATTTGGCGTTTCAATGGGTCGAACAAAGTCCACTTTTATCGGAGGATGCGATAAGAAAGCTTTATGATTATTTTTATTAATAGAAAGAGACGTTGATTCTGGCATTTTCCTCCATTTGCAGTAACAAAATCAGTCACTCTATTCGGATCTGAAAAAAAACCAGACAATGAATATTTCACATAAAAAGTGTGAGATTAGTCGATAATAAAATTATATGTTTATAGCTCACCTGTTACTTGCTGAAGCTCATTTGAATCAAAGTTTTCAGAGAAATCGTCCCAATTCAACACGTACTCATTAATAGGCTCAGTATCTTGATTCGAAATTGATGCTTTAGGTATGGAAGCAGGTGTGCGAAGCCAGGTAAAATAAAGTCACTCGCTGTTTGTCGTTAATAAAGTTTCTTTAATAATTTGCGACTTGATTACACTATGAGTGTTAGGCGATCGTCCGAACGCTTCGGCGGTTGTCCGGTAAGAGAGAGAGAGAGTAAGAATCGAACGCGTTCTACCGTACCTGTGATTAGACGCGTTACAACTAATCTGATCAATAGAGAATCTAAGCGGCAATTCAAAATCTCGAATGGACAATTATATTACTTGTTTCTACAGAATTACATCACGCTCCTCTCAACTAAATAATTGACATTCGCAATACAATATCACAATTACTGATACTCGGACGATTACATAAAAACAAGGTGCAATCGAATAAAATATACACTTAAAATCTATCTTCAGTCTTGATTACTTGTTACTTGTTATGACCTTGAGATTTCTCCTGCTCTTGATTTATCTTGAGTCCCACTGTGCTGACAAAATCTTGAATTTTCCTGGGAGTAGCTGCCTTCGTTAGAGAATCAGCTAGCATATGCGATGAACTTACAAATCTTACCCTTATCTGTTTGGTCTGAATGCTCTCTTTTATAAAATGGTGTCTCACGTTTATATGCTTGGTACGTGGACTAAAACGAGAATTGTTGGAGAGATCGATTGCACCTTTGTTATCACAGTAAACTAGCAAAGGCTCTTCAGGCTGAATTGACAATTCTATACTGAGTCTTCTCAACCACATTGCTTCTTGAGTCGCTGCAGACAGAGATAAGTATTCTGCTTCTGTACTTGAAAGTGCCACAGTGGCTTGCCTTCTGCTATTCCAGCTGATCGCACCACCTTGACAGGTAAAAACATAACCAGATGTAGATCTTGGGTCATCTGGATCCGTAGCCCAGCTGGCATCACAGTAGCCTATAATACTTGGATTATCTTGCTTGCTGTACCTCAACCTTAAGTCCTTCGTGCCTTGAATGTATCTAAAAATCCTTTTGACCACATTCCAATGTGACTCATTATAGTTTTGATTGTACTTACTAATAGTGCTGACAGCGTAGGCCAGATCTGGCCTCGTAGCTTGTGCCAGATACAGAAGTGAACCCACAGCATTCTGGTAAGAAATTTGGTCCACTGGGAGCGATTCTTCAGATGAGGTATCTTGATGATCTTGAGTATGATTGCTGTCCATAGGAGTGCTAGTAGGTCTACATTCGTCCATGCCAAAATTCTTCAGAAGTGTGGTTATGTAGTCCTTTTGATCCAACTCAATTACACCAAGGGTCCTCTCACGGTGAATATTGATTCCAAGGCATCTACGTACAGGTCCCAAGTCCTTTATTGTGCAGACACTCTTCAATCCATCCTTGAGTATGTTGAAGAAATCTGGGCTGTCTGTAAAAACTAAAATATCATCGACAAACAATGCCACTATGATGGATTTATTTACTGTTTTATATGTATAAACACATGAATCATAGTTGGATTTAACGAGCTTGAGATCCTTTAAAGCGCTGTCCAGCTTCAAATTCCAGTTTCTACTTCCTTGTTTTTGACCGTATATAGATTTCTTCAATCTGCATACCTTAGATTCATGTCCTCTCTTAATAAATCCCTGGGGCTGCCGAAGAAAAACCGTCTCCTCCATCCCACCGTGCAAGAAGGCTGTCTCCATGTCCAAGTGAAAGATGTCGAAGTTCCTTCTGGCTGCATAGGCAAAGAGGAGTCTCAGTGATGTGTAACGCACCACTGGAGAGTAGGTCTCATCGTAGTTTATTCCTCTGACCTGGGAGAAACCTTGGGCCACAAGTCTAGCTTTGTATTTTGTCGTTGCATCTGGTAACATCTTCTTCTTAAAAATCCATTTGGATCCGATGACTGGTTGTCCATGAGGCAAATCACATAATTCCCATGTAGAATTCTTTATTATTGACTTGTATTCTTCTCTCATGGCATTTATCTATTGCTCAGCCTCGGGTCCATTGATTGCTCTTTGATAACTCTGTGGTTCTCCTGGCTCGCTAATAGCTGAATATGTCACAAACTCATCCAGATGTTTTGGCTTAAGCTTCCTGCGCATGGATTTGCGAATAGGTACTGATGAGAAGTCTTCGTCGGAGTTTCCTTCATCCACTGACTTGGCCTGTCTAGCAGCTGATCTGGTGTTTGGTCTTTGTGTGCTTCTGCTACACTCTTCTGCTGCGGGCTTCAAAGTTAGGATGTCACTGTCAGTCTGCTTAGTCCTCTTGATCTCTGGTTCTGAGCTGTGATTTAGACCTTGCGAGTCTCTCTTTCTATTTTCTTTTTCAGGTGCACATATATTTTCTTCTAATTCTTCCACAGGTACATTCTTACATCTAATTTTATTTACAGGTTCAACAATTTTCTTCTTTATAGGTTCGACAGCAGGTTCTACATCATTTTGCGGTATCGTGCTCTCATCTAAGTTCTCTGATTCTACAGGTAGGTATACTGATCTAGACTTCTGGGCTATGCCGTGTGGCTCATCAAAAAATTGAACGTTGCTAGAGGTAAAAACTTTTCTTTCTGACTCACTTCATAGTCTGTAGCCCTTCTGATCTTCGCAATAGCCTAGTAGAATAGCTGGTTTAGATGTGGGATCAATTTTTGATCTCTGATGGCTTGGCACGTAGGCCCTGGCACGACATCCGAATACTCTGAGAGACGACAAGTCTGGCAGGCTTCCTGACCAAACTTCCTCAGGCGTACGTCCATTCAAGCATCTTCTGGGGCTTCTGTTAGAAATATAGCAAGCTGTAGAGATAGCTTCTGCCCAAAATATTTTTGGTAGCTTGGCCTCTGCCAACATGCACCTCGTTTTTTCTAATAGGGTCCTGTTGACCCTCTCTGCTCTCCCATTTTGCTGAGGAACATACGGTATGGAGGTCTCGTGTTTAACACCGAGCTGCTCCAATACTGCTTTCAGTCTCTGGTTGACGTACTCTTTACCGTTGTCGCTTCTAAATATCTTTACTTTCTTCTGGGTTTGATTATTGACTAGTTTAATAAAATTTTCTACCACTGCTGGAACTTCATCTTTGGTTTTTAAAAAGTAAACAAACGTCTTTCTCGAATGATCATCTAGGAATGTAATAAAATACTTGGCCTTGCCCATTGACAGGTGGTCTACTTGACAGACATCACTATGCACAAGGTCCAATATACTGTTGGCACTTTTATTGTTTTGACGAAATGGCTTTTGGACGAGTTTTCCTGTGACACAAATTTCACACTTGCCAAGTTGGCTCTTATCAAAGTCAATACCTGTGGCTACCTGGCGAAGCTGATTTAAATATTGCTGATTTAAATGCGCCATTCTTCTGTGCCACAGATCTACGCTACACTTTTCAGTGACCTTGAGAGCCGTTACTGACTTGGTTTCTTCCTGGTGTGAATTTGGTATAAGGTTTATCTTGTAGATGTTGTTGTTCGTTAGTTGCCCTCGGAGCACAATCTCGTTGTTCTTGCCTATCACCTCACACTTAGTATCTTTGAATAAAACTTTGAATCCTTTCTTGACTAGGGCACTGACTGATATTAGATTTGAAGTTATGTCAGGTACGTAAAGCACATTCTCAAGACGCACTTTGGAGTATATGTTGTCATCATAATACTGTAAGACCGATTCACCTTCTGCTTTTACTGGCACTTTAGCTTTGTTAGCTGCTGTAACTGTAGCAGTCTTCGGTTTTCGCACGTTAGACATATGCGTGTCACTGCAACACATGTGGACTGACGCGCCGGAGTCTAAAATCCATTCTGATTTGCTTGCACTACTCACTAGATCTACTACAAACAACGTCTCCACAGGTATCGTTGTTTGGACTTCAGCATCGACAAGAACGGTGTCGACGACGGCTGAGTGAGTATCACGCATGGTTAGCGTGGTCAAGAGCGCACACACAGTGTCCTCACATTCGCTCTCGTCGGCTGATGTAGCTACTGTGCAGGCTTTTTGGGATTTGCGATTCTGGACTGTACATCTATTTGCCAAGTGGCCATACTGATTGCAGTTATAACACCTTGTGTTTTGGAGTCTACGCTGCTTTTGCTTAGATGGGTAGCGCCCTCTGCTGTTGGAATTTCGAGGCTGGAAACTTGAGTGATGCGACTGATGCGTGTAGAGTCCGCGCGTTTCGGAGTCGCATTCACGGACGCCATTTTGGTTTTCTTCTAATAATTTGTTTTTGACCAAATCGGCCGTTATTTCTGCTCCGGAGCTTCCAAGCGCCATTATCATAGGCTGATATGATGACGGTAAACCCGACAGCAAAAGCGATTTTGTGCCAATTGCGCTGAGCTTTTTAGTAGCTTAGATAATATTTGATACGTACTCTTCCATAGATCTGCAATTTTCCAATCTAGTCGTGGTAGCTGCTTGGAGAAGCGATACTTTTCTTGTGAGTCCCTTATCATCATAAGTTTTTGCCAACTCATTCCAGACCTCTTGCGGTGATATCGTATTTTCGATGTACGCGTATACTTCTGGCTCCACTGCAAGAATTATGCGCCCACGCGTTTTCTGCATCTTCTTCGAATCTGTAGATAGTGTGCCGTTTGCGGGAGCCTCTATGGTGTCCCATAGATCTTCAACTTCCAAGTAAGCCCTCATGGCTACTGCCCACTGTCTATAATTTTCACGCCCAACTAATTTGTCGATGAGTTGGTACCTACCGTTTGAACCGCGACTCGACATTTTCAAATTCTGCACTCTAACTGTAGTGTTACGTAATTCGCTATGTTTATAGCCAGCACTGTTCGACCTCGGTTTCGCACGTATCACGGCAAAGAAAACTTTTCCGGATTTCTTTAAATGGGGCTGGGCCCATAACCTGATGCTTTAGGTATGGAAGCAGGTGTGCGAAGCCAGGTAAAATAAAGTCACTCACTGTTTGTCGTTAATAAAGTTTCTTTAATAATTTGCGACTTGATTACACTATGAGTGTTAGGCGATCGTCCGAACGCTTCGGCGGTTGTCCGGTAAGAGAGAGAGTAAGAATCGAACGTGTTCTACCGTACCTATGATTAGACGCGTTACAACTACTCTGATCAATAGAGAATCTAAGCGGCAATTCAAAATCTCGAATGGACAATTATATTAGTTGTTTCTACAGAATTACATCAGAAATAATCTCAGAACTGGCTTTACTGGTGGATGGTCTTGGATTCATTTTAGATGATTCAGCTGCATAGGCATTACTAGCTCCACTGGTAGATTGTTTCGAATTCGTTTTTGATGATTTAGCTGCGTGTGTTATGCCTTCAAAAATCTTCTGACGATTATATTTCGAGTGTTCAATATACAGTTGAGCTACATTATCTGATCGCCATCCTCCCATTTGCTTGATCAATTGCATATTATCACCCGATTCACTCAAAAGTGTAGCTGCAGTCCTCCGAAAACAATGGCCAGTATACCTTTTAGCATTTTCTAAAGCTAAATACGTAGCAATAGTATAAGGAGCTTCGCCAATTTTATTGATTCCCATGACTTGGCGAGTACACTTTCCATCTTGATATTGAATAAAAAATCTCTCTGTGAATTTTTCTAAAGGCCTCAGCCAAATATACTTTTTAACCTTATCATGGAAAAATTCTCCCACGATAAACTCTTGCGTGTGATGTGTCTTTTTTCTCAGCACGAATACAATGAATCGCTTTCCTTCATCTTTAACGTCATCGATTTTGAGATTCGTCAGTTCTTCGCATCGGAGTCCGCCATAAATTCCAAATATCAAAATAACCTGGAATTATTGTAAATATAAGAATCTGATGTGAAAAATAGTATAATAACAAGAAGCAATATATTATGTTATGCCCTTTCTTTCTCGTGCATATAATAGTTTAAATAATTTCCTTTATAGCTAAATAAACTTGATCTGGAGCGTTACTGACGAATTGCTCAATCTCATTCCACGTCAAAGTCAGCGATTGTTTAGGTTTATAACCTTTGTTGTTGTTTTTGAGCAAAGATTTTAAATTTAAAAATCCACTAATGTCAAGATTTTCTTTAGTATTTAAAGTTTTTTTGGCAACGTTTCGCTATGAATTATAATATTTGCTTCTTCGTCAAATTTTCTACACAATTCTTCCTCATCTTCAGATTCGTGAGATGAGGATAATTGATTGTTAATCAACAATCTCTTATCCATTTTATCAATTAAAGCAAAATAAAAAGTGTACGGCAATGTAAACAAAACCTCTAAAAGACACTATCAACGATTCGCCGTTGCCTAGTTACCGAGTGAGAAGCGTGCGTGGCGAAAGTCATTGCAATGGGTAAATGTGATTCTTTCGCTATCGAAAACAATGGCGAAACTACGTACTTTCTACCAGCGGATCAAGAAAACTCCATTTTCTGCATTCCCCGATTCAGAGAGTTTTGGCATTCCGACGATACAAGCGTGAGCGTCGGCCGCTTCGACTTTCGGCGTCTGAGAGTACGAAGGATTGGATTGCCGCGGTGAGTGTTTCTTGTTATGCGCGGTGTAATAACAATCGACAGTCGACACGCAGCGCTCCAAGCTTCGTAGTCTGAGGCTACGAAGCGTTGAGCCCCTGCGATAGGGAAACTTTCGGAGTCCCCACTATTCCAATTTGACTGATAATGATTTCATTTTCGCGTCCTAACATGTACGGAAATATAGGAGTATCTACAGTGCGATTTCGAAGTTTTATCATTCGTATTTAGATGGGATAGAGTACAATACTTCTCGACTTTCTGTAGTTATGAAAGTATCAACCGCTGAGCCTTCGAAAAATTTTTCCGTGTATATGAATGAAGACAACAAACCCTACTTCCAAAGTAGCACAGTAAACCTAGCGAATACTGATGAAAGTATATTTACATCCTACGCATGTAATGGAAAGCAATTGGAGTCATTTTGGGAATTTTGCAGAATATTTCCTTTACGAAAAAGCAATAACAACTTGACTATACACATCTTTACAACCAAAAAGAAGGATTCCAGTGCTGTGAGTCAAGAAATAATAGAAAAAAAGAAAAGAAATTTTTCAAGTTCACACAGTTCTTCAGTTATTGAAAAGGTAATTAGGTCATAAATTTTGTGCAATTACTAATATATTTCATTGAAAGACGCAATTGATACAACAGCTTCGAGTACACAAAACAGACCTTTAACTGATGCGAGTAAGGTATGGAAACGACCATTACATTATAAAGAAGTAAAATTCAAAGACACCCAAAGTAAGCATCTGAGTTCTGCTGTAAGTACCTCATTCAGTCTAGAAAAGGTAATAATATAAACACACATTATATACGTATGCATATAATAATTTATATATTATTAAAGTTTATATCAGCTGGAAAATAAGTAGGTATCAAATCACCAAGCAAAGTACTAGTTGAGACTGAAAATAAAAAGGAGCATTCTAACAATAAATACAATTTCACCTCTTCAATGGATAAGTTAACGATGGTTGTGAATAACAACAATGAAAAGAAAGGCATAGAAAATGTGGCAAGCAATGAATCTCGTAATTTAATGACAAATGACATTTCCTTTCCTTCTCCCAGTTACTCATTAATAAAAGAGGTCTGTATAAACATCGAATAATATTCAAATAATTTTATATAGACAGAATAATTATTTAATGAATTATGTTACAGAACGAAGTTGAGGAAAAAAAGAAGTGGTCATTGTTCGCTTCAAGCTATAGTAGCACAGATGAAGTTCTTGGCCAAGGTGCAACAAGGGATTGTAATGAAAGCAATTTGCATGGGAGTACTTGTAGATGTAAAATGTATCTAGAAAAGAAAGAACAATAAGTTGGCATTAAGAGAGATAGCTATTCTTCATCTGCTAAGGCATCCATTCATTATTAATATTATGGGTGCCTATGCAAACGTATTACAAATGTTTGTCGTGATGGAATATTTCTCCTCTGATTCACTATTCGACGTCCTATTTGACAAGAAAGTCAAAGTAAAATATATAACATGATCTGAGAAAATAAAATAAAAATTGCAAAAACATTGCTTATGCCATAGCTTTTTTGCATAAGCAGAAATCGCAAATTATTCTTCGGGATATAAAACCCAATAATATCTTAGTCAATCGAGAGATAAATGCAAAGTTGTATGACCTAGGACTGGCTAGCACCAAATCTATTGATCGAAG
This sequence comes from Trichomalopsis sarcophagae, assembly GCA_024372645.1. Taxonomy (NCBI): domain Eukaryota; kingdom Metazoa; phylum Arthropoda; class Insecta; order Hymenoptera; family Pteromalidae; genus Trichomalopsis; species Trichomalopsis sarcophagae. The sequence goes on from QLSS01000114.1 coordinate 343,427, forward strand.
CTTGCAGTCGACGCAAAAAGGGAATATAAGAGGAACTTATTTGTTCTTAGCGCCAGAGATATTATTAAATAATAATGATGCTACCACGAACTCAGATATTTGTAGTTTTGCGTGTACGTTAGTTGAATTATTCAGCGAGGAATCAGTATGGAATATCAAAGACTTCAATGATGGCTATTTATGTGCTTTTCGTAGTTTAGAAAAAAAAATGTTCCGAAACTAGATAAGCTACTAATTTTTTTACAATCCATAGTAAAACAATGCTTTAATTATACGCCTAACATGAGACCTTCATTTGATGATTTAATTAACGTTTTCGAGAAGATAATCATATAAATGTCTTTTTGCACTTCATAGAAATACGCTATTTTATAGTATTTTATAAGTTCTAACGAGTAGTGTTACAAGCTTTGTTAAAAAGTAGATTAAAAAATTACTTAAACCACAGTATGAGTGCTTATAAAGCGTACGTAACTATTATTTTTTGAAATAAGAAAAAACTTATTTAAAAATGGAAAGCTTGTATTTCAAATTTTTCATTCAATCATTCGTAAAAAGTCCAAATGAAAGATTAAGTACAGGTGTATTTATTATCAGTTAAAAAATTATATTTCATAAGAACTTTGTGATCAGACGTAAATATGTCATACCAAATGTTACGTTTAAAATACGATAATAAAGTTAATATATTCTTACTTTTTATTTGTTTGTACTTTCCTTTACAAAAATAGGCTTGCAAATATAAATATTTTTATTATGTATGTACAATTTACGGTATGCTTACATTAGTATATAATTTGTTACAATTACCCTATTTTTGTAATATATCAGTAGTACCCATTATAGTAAGATATAAATGGTAAGCTTCTTCAGCAGTTGATGCTTTTTTATTAATTCCAATAGAATTTAATGCTTGTTCGAAAGGTGATGAAAACAATGTAGTTTTACTTCTATACTTTTCAAATACTCTTTCAATAAGTCCTACAGTCAATGGTTTTTTATAATTTGTTGCACCAAAATTTTCTGGACAATGGAATAATTCATTTGGTATCCGACCAAGAACATTTGCAACGTTTTGTTTGCGGACTCTGTGTTCATTCCATTCCTTTTTTGTTATTATTGGGACATTTAGCGCGCTACGCGCGCGGTGAATTCTTCTAAAATTTAACTTTTATATTAATTAATTTAACTTGTACAACATAAAAATAAACAGTTTTTAATTAAAATCATTTCTTTTATTTTATTTTAGATTTAATTTTCAATAAAAAAAATTAATTTGATTAATATAATATGATGTGAATAAAATACAGCGATTGATTATTTTATCAGAAATAAATAAATGTAAGTGCATATTACAAATATAACTCCTAATAAACGTAGTTTTTAACCTGCAAATATTCTCTTGGATGATCACCAAAGTAAATTGTAAGTGAATCCCATGATCGAACTCTGGGCATTGCTACGTATAATTGACCAAGATTAAAAACATCTCTTCGAAGGTCAATAGCAATTCTCTGAAATGTTTGACCTTGTGATTTATTAATCGTTATTGTAAAAGCTAATTTGACTGGAAATTGTCTTCTTTTAAATGAAAAGGGATATTCGTTTTCACAGTATAATGAAATGCGATTTAAAAATACAATATTGTTAGTTTTATCTCCCGTCAAAATTTTGCATTTTAATAAATGATTAAAAAAATCTATCACTTGCAATCGAGTATCATTGCACAGGCCTTCATTGATGCTTATATTTCTGATAAGCATTACAATGCAATTTTTTTGGGGGCTGACCCTTCTGTGACCTTGAATATGTCCTTGAACTTCATTTTCAAGATCATTTGAAGGTCAACTTTTGTTTTTTTGAATATAACCCCCTATTTTTGACCTCGGATTCGAAAAGAGCTCGAAATTTTACGTTCGGATGAGCTTTTGCGTTTGGGGTCAAAGCAAACTCTACAAGTCATTTCAAGGTCAAATTTCTGTTTGGGGCATTAAGCTGGTAAATCCGGGTTTTTCAAAAACTGTCCTCAGACAATAGTTATTGTCCTTTAGTTGTCCACAATAAAAGTACATATCGAATCATTATGACATATCATTGAACATAGTCACTGATGTAGTCTTTGTAAGCTTTATTGTAGCCTCAAACAAAAAATTGACTTTGAAATTGATTGTATAGTTTACTTTGACCATTAACGCGGAAGCTCATCTGGACTTAAAATTTCGCGCTATTTTCGAATCGGTTGTCAAAAATAGGGAACTTCGTCCAAAAACGAAAGTTGACCTCCAAATGACCTTGAAGAGGAAGGTAAAGGGCATGTTCAAGGTCATGGAAGGGTCAGCACTTGGATACCCAATAACTTCTGTCTGAGGCATGGTTTTAAAAACACGGATTTACCAGCTTAATGCCCCAAACAGAAATTTGACCTTGAAATTACTTGTAGAGTTTACATTGACCCCTAACGCAAAAGCTTATCTGGACGTAAAATTTCGCGCTCTTTTCGAATCCGAGGTCAAAAATAGGGGTTATATTCAAAAAACAAAAGTTGACCTTCAAATGATCTTGAAAATGAAGTTCAAGGACATATTCATGGTCACAGAAGGGTCAGCCCCTCAATGCTCAACAACTTTTGTCTGAAACATTTTTTGGTTAGATTGCAATTTGTCATGTTATTCAGCTGTCTAAGTTAAAATGGGTCACCCTGTATGTCATTTTGACATAAATTAATAGGGAGGAACTTTAACGACGTGCAACGACACCCCTATAAGAGGAAGAAAAAGTTTTAAGAAAATTCAGTTTTTACATTTTAGCTCTTTACTTGAGAACCACTCGACAAAATCGTTTAAAATTTTAGCAGCCAATAGCTTTTTCTATGGTTAATCACCAAATACAATTTTAAAGCATTTTACTGCAATGTTTTAGAGATATGAGGAGTCAAAAAATTTTCAAATGCTTTCCTGATTTGTATCCTTATGGTAAGTGGGGTCAACATGCCGAAAGATAATCGTTCTATTTCGCAATTAATAGCTGCAGATCCAGTATCAACAACTAGATATTTTCAAAATAAATTTAAAACTATGTTAGCTTATATACTATCAAAGGCGAATCTTATTAGAAAAGTTACTCACTATTACTGGGTCCGTGAATACCAAGGTTAGATGACTACCTCAGTATCATTGCTTATTTTGGATCCAAGATGCCCCAATTTATGGTACAAATTAAAATGAAGAAGTACAGGAGTTCATTTTAAAACACATAACATGTCATATTCCAGATAAACAGGTTTCGCCAGAACTTCATCGTCTCGTCTTAGCGTATCAACAACACAAACACAATAATTACTGCATGAGAAAAAAACAATCAAAAACTGAGTTTGTAAGTGCTTGTCGATTCGGGTTTCCTCGCCCAGTAACTGATATAATAATTTTAAGAGACGTATCTATTGCTAATGCGAATCGAAACAAACTGAAAAATAAATCTCGTTTTTACAATCTACCTCGGACAAAAGATGAACAAAATGTTAATGATTAAATGCCTAGTCTCTTACTTATTTGGGAAGGAAGTGATGATGCTCAATATATTGGAGAATCGTCTTATTTATTGACTAAATACGTTAGCAAATATGGAATTAAAGGTGAAAAGAGCAATTTAGATTTTGCAGATATATAATCAAACAAACCTTTGTATACCGTTTGTGGGCCTTTACTATACGCGCCTTACAACATGGGGATTGTGGATCGATTGAAGCTGCTGATGTTTTGCTAGGGCATCCATTGCACAGTATTGATCCTGATAAAATTATTAAATGGTTGAATGTTAATATTATAAGGGGTCGAAAACTAAAACCGTTTAATGAAATCAAAAATCTTTCATAAAATTCAACAGATATATTTTATAATTCATTTATAGATAATCATTATCCTAACAGACCAAAGGAATTAGATTCATTATGCTTATATGATTTTGCCATGTGGTTTGAGATTTCGAAGACAAAACCAATTTACAAAGCAGAGTATGACGAAATGCCAAATAAATTATTTTGTAAAAAACCTTATTTAATAAATCACTATCAGTTCAATTCAAAAACTCAGCCAGAAGCCTAATAGCAGAAGAATGAGAAGCATGCTTTGTTATTATTATTTAAACCATGGAGGGTTTTAGATGAATTAAAAGGTTCCGACGGAACGTACTGCGAAGCTTTTAGAAACCAACAGCATGACTTAGCAGAAGCGATGAAGTATCATGAGAAATGTACAGCACTGCAAGAAGCTATGGATAATATGAACAAATTAGTTCAAAATTAACTTGAACAAATTGAAACAGATATGCCTAAAAACTCATCTCATACACCTGATGGTTGTGTACCTATTGAAGTTGAAAACGCTATGAATGATTTTCAAGCTGTTGTAGAAAAAGCTACTGTGAGTAAGCAAGACCTACAAAATTCCATTGCAAAATTTAATACAGATCAGCTACGGGTTTTTAACAGTATATAACTTCAGTTATACAATCAAATAATAAAATATTAAGAATGTTGTCATTGAAAATTTAGTTTCTTGGAATAAAATTCATCGTGGTAAAGATACAGCCGTTACAGCCCCTACTGGAATTGCTGCATATAATATCCAAGGCCTTACAATTCACAGATTATTACAACTTCTAGCAGAACACGTTGGCACAGCTGAGTATAAAGAATTATCCGGAACAGCTTTAGAACAAATAAGGCAAGCATTACAGAACGTTGACTTAATTATTATTGATGAAATATCAATGGTATCAAATATTACTTTTATGTATATTCATTTGCGTTTAACTGAGATATTTGATGCATCCTATAATGACGATGGATGGTTTCGTGGCATTAACGTCCTTGTATTTTAGGCCAGTCAATAGAGCAAAATAATTGACAAAAATACGTACAGCAATCTGACTGTGCGATCATGTAAAGTACAGTCCCTAGATGTTAACTTTTGTGTTTCCAACTCGCAACTTGCATTCTTAAGATTGTTATTAACAAATTAGTGCAAAAAACGCTTTTTTTAGTTTTTTGCTTATATAGAGAAAATTACTCAATCAATATGAATTGTGTGTGTAATGTGCCATGATCATACTATATATATACACACACACACACGAGAACATATACCTATATTCACCTATGATGCCTGCGCGACTGCAACCACGCATTCACGCAGACAACGCATATACAAATCGATCGGACGAATCAACTACATTGCAACACGCATGGAGCACCGAATATCGGAGCGAGTGCTCTGACCTCTGCGTCAGCACTCCTAGCGCGCGAACAATGACCGCAAAGCGTGCGCGTCAATCCTTAGTGTGGCGAATGTTGATTGGACTACCGCGATCTTCACCATCTTAATTTTCAATACTGCTTGCATAGGCACCGAGGCATTAAAAACCCCGGGGCCGATCCACGCAGCGCCTTTTTACGTGTGTCAAGCGACCTAGCTGGCGTGTCTGGCGCGAGAATACGAGTGCTAGGAATCTGCGTGCATCGTCTATTGAGTGCGTAGAAAACACTCAAACTCTGTGCACAGTGAACTAGTATAACTCTTCATTTACCAGTACATCATCCTAGTCAGCAAGCTACTATCACTGGCTGTACCTGGTGAGAGAATACGAGGGCCGTGAATCTGTGAGCATCGTCTATTGAGTGCGTAGAAAACACTCAAACTCTGCATACAATTCAACGGTACACCTCTTCACTTGCTAGTCGAGAGACCTGTGTCAAGTAGGAAAAGGACCGTCAATACATCTGGCGTTAGTGGAAACACAGCTTATCTAAGTACAACCTGCCACGAGAAATCGTGTAGTAATAAGTCCAATCAACATCTGCCGTGTCGACGAAGGAGTTTTCTAACATCCAGTGTGCGGTCGATACGATTGTAATTGTAAGTCGCCTTAGTATAATCATCTACAAATATTCTAACAACATCTTAGTGAATAAACAATATAATAAGTTAAGTAATAATTAAACTCTGTAACATCAAATCTGTCTGTGAAGTGAAGTGCTCCGGTCCTGGCCAATAAAACAAAACATAACAATTTAGATGAACCTAGTGTTTATTTATTCATAAATAATAATAAATAGTTATTAGACTACCAATTCCCTAAGAAACCCTTCAGCAAAGACACCGAAAAGGTAAGGACTATAAAATATCAAATCGGAGCCACGGACAGCCAACAAAGGCCGTTCAGTCATCACAGCCCGGACAAGTTCCAGCTCGGACAGACAAGCGTCCGATTGAGAGTGAGCGCGGACAAAATATCGTCCATACGCTACGAACGGTCACACTCGTGTCCGGCAGTAAATGCACACGTCCCGAATGACATCGAGTCAGGCGTATTCAGTAACAATAAGGCTCTCGAGCCTATGCTAGTTTCAGCGAATTAAATAATTATTTGTAGAACTCGCGCAGTCCGTATTCATACTAAATACGGTCTTTACATGTGAATGGAAAAGTTACAGAGTATTAAATTACGAAGAGAATGAGATGTCGAACAACCCGATCGGTTGATTAGAACCGGAAAAACCGGAAAATTTTTCAATTTTTTCGAAAATTCATAACTTATTTATTTATGCAGATTAAGAGCTGAAATTTTGCACAGAAGTAGATAGTTATATCAACTTTAAGTTTGCAAAAGGCAGGCACGGTCGGATCAATAGTTTTTGCGCAATAGCAATTTTAATTTTTTTATGCGTTTTTTTGTCGGGTGTCCTCTACGTCGGGACACAATCAGATTTTAATTCTAATACCAGCATTCGAAAGTATAAATAAAATACTAAAAGACGTATATTCCAAGATTTTGTTAAAATGCATTGAAATGGTCGAAAAATGCAGTTGAATATCGGCAAAAGCGGCCGAGCGCGCTCGAGCATGCGAGGAGTGGGGGAATGAGGGGAAGCGCGCCTATATAGATATACAGTCGCGCTGCGCGCAGCGTCGCATCTTTTCACTCGCTTTTCTCGGAGACTACTGCACCTTTTTGGATGATTTTTTTTTTTTATTTCGAGTTAATTTAACACAAGGAATCCGATACTTTACTTAGATTTCACGAATAATTGAAGATAAAGCTGCTATTCCACCTTCTTGAGTGTTATATTTAAATTGTGTGAATAAACGCCGTATGGTTATTAATTTCAACACATAAATATATATATATATATTTTATAAGTGTTTTAATAAAATCATCCAAAAAGGTGCAGTAGTCTCCGAGAAAAGCGAGTGAAAAGATGCGACGCTGCGCGCAGTGCGCCTGTATATCTGCATAGGCGCGCTTCCCCTCATTCCCCCACTCCTCGCATGCTCGAGCGCGCTCGGCCGCTTTTGCCGATATTCAACTGCATTTTTCGACCATTTCAATGCATTTTAACAAAATCTTGGAATATACGTCTTTTAGTATTTTATTTATACTTTCGAATGCTGGTATTAGAATTAAAATCTGATTGCGTCCCGACGTAGAGGACACCCGACAAAAAAACGCATAAAAAAATTAAAATTGCTATTGCGCAAAAACTATTGATCCGACCGTGCCTGTATTTTGCACACTTAAAATTGATATAACTATCTAAGTCTGTGCAAAATTTCAGTTCTTAATCTACATAAATAAATAAGTTATGAATTTTCGAAAAAATTGAAAAATTTTCCGGTTTTTCCAGAATTTTTCCGGTTCTAATCGACCGATCGGGTTGTTCGACATCTCATTCTCTTCGTAATTTAATACTCTGTAACTTTTTCATTCACACAATTCATATTGATAGAGTAATTTTCTCTACATAAGCAAAAAACTAAAAAAAAGCGTTTTTTTGCACTAATTTGTTAATAACAATCTTAAGAATGCAAGTTGAGAGTGGGAAACACAAAAGTTAACATCTAGGGACTGTACTTTACATGATCGCACAGTCAGATTGCTGTACGTATTTTTGTCAAAAATAAATCTCTATTGACTGGCCTATTTGGCGATTTGTTGCAGCTAGGTCCAGTTCGTGAAGATTTTGTATTTGTCGGAATGAACAAAAAACAAATTGATAAATATATAAAATCGATGATTACTTTTAATTTATGGGATTTATTTGAATACGGTGAATTAACAGTTAATATGAGGCAAAAAAATGATAAAGAACTATTCAGAAATTATTTCTGATATAAATATGCTGAAAACTAAAAAAATAAATTTACAAAGTAACGATTATTCAAAAAATATTGAAGAATTATAAATATTTAATTAAATTACCATCTGATACCGTATGTCTATTGCCAACAAGAAAAATGTGCAATGCTATTAAGGGGACCAACCACTTTTAAATTTCGAAAAAATCGATTTTTTTTTTATTGCTTATTTTGACAGGAAATGTTCCGTAGAATACGCTCCTGAAACCTGTTTATTATAAAAAAATGTTCCCGCAAAGTTATAAGCAAAATAGTAAAACAAAATTTTTATCTTTTTGTCGTAAAATTGCGTATTTTTCATTTTTTGTCTAATACGACTAATAATTTTTATTTTTAGTTTTATAAATTCAATCTGAATAAAATTTTCATTGTAAATGTTGAAAATACTATTTTTTTACCGTAGTATATATGTATATTATGCTCCGCGTACATGTTTTAGTTAATAAATTTGAGCGTACTGATAAGATTTTTTTGCGTTATTTTCGATATAAATTTCTAGTTTTGCTTCTTATATAAGGCTCCGATTAAAACGTAGACATTTATTTGAATTCAAATATCGCGCGCCTGCGCACCACCTGTGGGCAGGTTAGAATCAATGTGTCGGAGAAGGACAGAGCGACCGTTCCGCGGTATCGCTATAGCAGACAGGAAATATTTGAACACAGCTGATAAAGTACTGAGATGTGATTTACACTATGTAAACACAGCTGATATCTAAGTACATAAATAAAGCTGATATTTTTCAAAAGCGTTTTAGAACTAATCTAAGTAGTGTTTGTAGTGTTTTTGGGGTTATAGCTTATAGCTTATAAACCTAAAAAGATAAAAAAGTGAAGTGTTTGTGTAAAAGCAGAGCAGTGAAGTTTTTTCAAAAAGTGTAAAGTGCAGTGATTTTAAAAACATGTGTGATAATCGAGATGCCAAGGGAAGGTCTGCGAGTACCCATCCTGACAAGAAGTACTCTCAAGGAAGAGGCAAGAAGAGGCCAAGAAGATTTCTAGGGGCAACAGGCGAGGATGAACGTGCCAACAAGACAAGACTCTCAAGTTCAGCAAGGAAGATACAAACTCCAGCAGCGAAAGGAACCTCTGAGGTCAGGAACTCCTGCTCTCGAGGAACTTCTGATTTGCAAGCAATGCCATGGCCAAGTTAAACTTGGCGAATCTGAAGCTCAAAGATTAGGATTCAAGATTGAAGTAGTGTGCACTGAGTGTGATCAGCTGGCAGCTATCAACTCATGCAGAAAAGTTGGCGTCAAGAACCATGCTTGGGAGAACAACAGAAGAGCAGTGGTTACTTTTCGTACGCTTGGACTTGGACACGCTGGTCTGTCAACATTTTGTGGGTTGATGGACTGTTTGAAACCCATGGCTCGGTCTCCATATGATACAATCAACGAACAATTTAGTGATGTGTGTGAGATAGTTAGCAAGAACTCTATGAAGACTGCAGTGATAGAAGAAAAAGCCGCTACAGAAACTGGAGCACTTGGACTGAACGTTTCTGGAGATGGTTCATGGAGAAAAAAAGGTTTTTCGTCGTTGCAAGGATTTGCAAGCATCGTGGGACACTACACAGGCAAGGTTCTAGATGTTGCTATAAAAAATAGCTTCTGCAAGGCATGCTCAGCATGGGAGAACCGTCTGCAGACTGCAGAATATGAAGAGTGGTACGAGAAGCACGAGCCTGACTGCACTGCAAACCACAAAGGTAGTGCAGGTAAGATGGAAGTGGATGGTATCTGTGAGATTTTTGAACGCTCAGAAGAGGAGTATGGTGTCAAGTACCACCGCTACATTGGAGATGGGGACTGCAAAGTGTACAAGACAGTGAGCGAAAGTAAGCCTTATGGCAAAGATTTTGTAGTAGAGAAGAAGGAGTGCATCCAACACGTGCAGAAGAGAATGGGTACTCGCCTCCGGAACCTAGTGAAGTCTTTCTCTGGGAAGAAGCTTCCGGATAATAAGCCTATTGGCGGAAGAGGAAGGCTCACTGCAAAAGTGATTGAGAAGTTGTCGACTTTCTATGGCAAAGCTATTAGAAGTCATCCAGATTCCATTGACAATATGTACAATGCAATCTGGGCAACTTTCAATCATATGCAGTCAACTGATGCAAAGCCAATGCATCAGTTATGCCCACCAGGACCGAACAGCTGGTGCAAGTGGCAAGTAGCCAAAGCTACTAAAAAGCTCAGAAGCTTCAGCCACAAGAACAGCCTTCCGACTGTGGTGATGGATGCAGTGAAGCCAATTTATGAAGATCTGTCAAAGCCAGAATTACTTGAAAGATGTCTTGGTGGTTTTACACAAAACTCTAATGAGAGTTTTAATAATTGTGTATGGAGATTAGTTCCCAAGACATCATTCAGTGGTTTGACAGTCTTCAAAATTGGTGTTAATGCAGCAGTAACCATGTTTAATGATGGTCGATCCGGTTTACTTAGGATTCTGGAGCAGTTTGAGGTGGCACCTGGGCACGCTGCTGCAGAGTGGGCAAACTCTGCCGATACCCAGAGGATTTTTCATGCTGAGCGACAAGTCCAGGCCAGCACCAAGGAAGCACGAACCCTCAGGAGGATAGACGGAGCTACAAGAGGAGGATTCCTACGCTGCAGGAGCACACTAGGCAGTGTGCACTGAAATATCTTGAAGAAAAAGGCCTTGTGATGACTACGAAAAAAAGATAAGTATACTTCTCTGTATTGTTTCAGGCCATTTTTATGAAATTGAAATATTGATTTATTTTATCTTTTTCAGCTGACCCTGGTAACACTAACCTGCTTGGTGACATTTGGAGGTTAGACTGGTAATTTTCTACCAGTTTCAACTTGGAGGTTCAACACAGTAACCAAAAAAATGATAAGTATTAAGTGTTATGATTATCAAGGATAAAATATCCTTTTTATCAATTTTTTACAAAATTAATGAAATGCCTTTTTTTGTTTGCAGGTAAGAAAAGCCGTATAGAACCAAGAGGTATTAGTGAATATACCTCATAATTGCTGAGAATCAAGGTCTATGTGTGTGGAACATAGAAAACTTGACCCCAAAGGATTTGGTAAGTCCTAATTTAAGTTACACTTTTAACAATTTTCTAAACTTTAAAGTTGATTTTCTTTAATTGTTGTTTTTACTGATTTCAGCTCACTGTCCGTAAGATTCCAAGTGAACGGATGGATCTTTTGGGCTGAAACTCAAGGAGGATACTTTGTGCACCTGTAGTTCTGGTATGAATGCAGGGATTTTGATTTGAATGTTTAGAAAATGTTTTACACACAAAAAGGTGCCAGAATAAGCGAAAAAAATAAAAAAATGTCAGTTTTTTCATCGCCAAATCATTTCTAAACATTTAAATTAAAATCCCTGCATTCATACCAAAACTACAAGTGCACAAAGTATCCTCCTTGAGTTTCAGCCCAAAAGATCCATCCGTTCACTTGGAATCTTACGGACAGTGAAAAAGTTCACAAATTCTTGCACCGAGTGCCACAATGGGCCAGCAGGAATAATAAAGGTTTTATGATGATAAAATTGAAGGTATTTAGTGTAAATATAACTCAAAAAAAATTTAAATCATTTAATTAAAGTTTATGAATTTTTCTTTGTGTGCTTTTTTTTCAGGATTTAAAGGTGGTTTGTCCCCTTAATGAAGCTATGATGCGTACGATTGATACTGAAGAAATAAATCTTATTGCTTAAGACTCATACAAATGTGCAAAAAATTTACAAAAAAAAAAAAATCTTGAAACTGCTGAATGATGACGAAGACAATGTTTGTGGAATTGATCGTATAATTACAATAAAAATTGGTTCCATAGTTATTAGTTAATGGAACTATCACAATCGTTTCAGTTTCTAGAGATAGATCTTCAGAGATAACAACTATACGTATTGTATTACAATCTGGAAAAGAGTATGACATATCTCGATTGGAGTATAAATTCATTATTATGGATAAAATTTCCATTACCCGAGAACAATTCCCGATTTGTAATAGTTATGAAATAACAATTCATAAAAGTGTAATGGAATCCCCGATTCCACGCGCCTACGACGCCAATTTAAGTAGGTCACACAAATTTTACACGAAACGAGAAAAACGTGAGAAAAGATACACATGACAGTACGCAGGCGACGAAAAACAGCAGGAGAGCTGTCACAAGACGCTTTTCCTAAAAACTGAAAGTAATAAAAACGAGATCACGCAAAGTCGAGAGGAAAGTCGTGAGAATATTAGGCACTCCTAATATGGAAAATCAACGCTACAGATTCTCCAGTATATAAAGACCGGGAGCAAAAGGGTGCTCGTCGTCGGTTTTCCTGAAGTCGCCTCACAAGACGAATCGCTGCCAGTCGCCAGACCAATAAATCCGAACCAGTTAATATTGAATCGCTACCAGTTTGTCCAAGTTGTATAAGTTCCGCGATCACTAAGACATACCATCCTCTCCCGTCACTAGAGGAGAAACGACACATCAAGGCGCCCATCTGTCTGCACCTGCTCGAAGGAGGAACGAGCCGAAGGGATCCGAGACGCACACCAGCTTGACCGCACTGAACCACCGACGCCAGGCTCAAGGAGCGAGAAGGATCCACAGCTGCAACCTCCTGCGTTCACATCTCTACACACACACACACGCACTTACGCATTTAGACACTACAAGGTACTTTTCTCTTTTCTCTAATACGTGTGAAATACATTATATTAGTTTCTTTAAAACTTAACCCCGTCTAAGTGATTTCGTTATCCGGCTCCCTTTCCCGGAAGGCAGTGACCGCATCTGCGGTAGCCAATAGGGATTTCCTTGTAAATCTAAATAAATAATAAATAACAGCAGATAGGAACTCGAATAAAAGTAAGTATATTGGTGAGTTGCGTTCATTCGGACGTAACAAAAGTCAAGGTTTGAGCCTACAAAATGCTGTTGTCGAAGCAAGAAATAATGTATTTAGTAATGGTCAAACGTACGTTGCAGCTTCACGAGTAACTACCTTAGAAGGTTTGCACCTCATCAACCTCAATCCCTCATGCTGTACTGCAGACATATCAGCTATTCTTGAGTACAATAGACTACGAACAGAATATCGACCAGATCTAAATAGATTCAATGTTCCAATAGATTGCAAAGATAATGAAAATTTAAAAGTGTATGATACACGATGGTGTATCAATAAAAATTTGTCATTGATAGACACTGACAGTAATTTAATTTGTAATGCTACTTTGGATATTTGTGGTTAACCAAACAATGATGGAGTTTCTTGCTACGCTAATGCCTGCGTGCAAAGTTTATTTCAATCTTAAACCGTTAGGAGAATTTTATTACAACATCGTCATACAGACACTGTTAAAACAGTATTTCAACAATATATTAATAAAACTAATGTTGATATCCAAACATTAAGAGAGTTTGCTGGAAAAGAATTTACAGTGAATGCGCAGCAAGATGTGTCAGAATATTTATTACATCTATGCAATAAATCAGTTATATTAGAAAATATTCTCAAAAACCAATTAATCGAAACAATTAGATGTCCTGGTTGCAATGAACAAAACCATAATGATCCGTCTAACTATTTTGTCAATCTTTTCTTGCCAGACACTAGAATTTTTTGTAGTTTACAAACAATCATAGATTATAATATTGGAAATTGGCAAGAAATTGAAAGTTATTGCAATAATAGTTGCCATTTAGAAAAAATTAAGAATGTTGGTCTGATAATCAGTAATACTTTGGTAATTTTACAATTCATGTTATTTGATCGTATTTGATAACGACATTGTCAAAATAACTAATTTAAAAATAAATGCAATACCAGCGTGCAAAGTTGATATCAATGGTAAAAAGTATAAGGTTGTAATCGGGATATTTCACCATGGTAATTATTGTAACCAATGTCACTACACTAATATGTTACGTCAAAATAATCAGTGGTATCACATTAGTGATGTAGTAACATTGTTTCTTAGTAACAATGTTACTAAGAAACAATGACCTAAAGGTGCTAAAAAAGTTTATATTTTATTTTTAGAACTAATTTAAGGCGCTTAATGAGTGTTCACTAAAAAAAAAATAAAATCTCTAAAAAAAGAACTTTCAACTAAAGGTTACGCGAGTTTCATCTATTCTGCACATTATTATGCATCTCAATAACATAGTATGCTGACCCATTTAATAAATTACTTATTACAAATCTGTTATAATTATCACAAACTTATTGTAACAACCGAAGTTATATTATAATAATGCAAATAATTATGTTAATGATACATAAAATTTAATAACGAAATATTAGATTAAAAAAAATGAGATCAATAATAAAGTCATCTTTATTACTAAATTATTTTAGTAATACTACAGGAATAAAAAATTGTTGTGTTCTATTCTGAGCTGAGTCGGATAGTTGATTTTAAAAATTGATATCGAAGTTACGGATAAAAAACGAAATGAGATAAAACAAAGTCAAGTTTATTGTCAAATTATTTTAATAATAATATTGCAAACAGTAACAGTGCAAGTGTTGTGTTCAATTCTGGGCTAAGTCGGATAGTTGACTACAAAACTAAAGATTGATCGAAGATTAGTAAATAAAATCTTAAGTAATATATTCAACAATTACAAACAATTGTTATGATATACTTACTGGGTAACTTGCCAGGCCCGTTTCAATTTGTTCATAGGTGAACAAATAAAATGTTCTTTTCATATTTTATTATAATTGGATATCAAACCTATTTAAACTTTTTGCATTACTGGTATTCATTATGAGTATCCAAAATATTATAACGAGTTGACTATCGTACTCTCGTTATATCTCTCTCCCTCATTACTGTATATAACACATCTAAGTTTATATATGTAATGTCATAAACGTTATTTCAGCAATATGCTCTATGTACATTATAAAACAGATGTTTGTATTAAAGATTTGATACGAAAAATGTTGAACCATATTAAATATTAACTTTTTTATACACAATTTTTTTTTAATTCGATTCGAATATATTCAAATAATATATTTCTAAGTGATGTGGAAAAAATTGTGATTATAAACACCTATTATGAATATGCTACAAGTTACTGCTACAAAACACAGTGAACAACCCCGGTTATCTATACATATTGGTACGAATGCGCAGATTGCATTTGTAAATATCACAAATATGCACACACACGCACACACACACGCAAACACACACACACACACACACACACACACAGGGTGACCCAATTTAAACGGGCACCGGTGATAACTCGTTAGGGACAGCAATAATTAAAAAAATGGCAGAAACAAAAGTTGTAGGATATCGAGAAGAAAGTCTGATGGTCACCTTGGATTTGTCGTTGAGCTTGTTTTTCAAGGTCATATCAAGGTCAACTTTGATTTTTTTAATAGAAACCCTATTTTTTTATTGCGGGAATGGAAAGAGCGGAAAACTTTACATTCAGAGTGATATTTTTGTTTTGGGTAGCGAAGGTCATCTCGAAGTCATGCAGCTAGTTCAACAAGATCCACCTGCGTAATTCTTCTGGCAACGCCAGAATCGAAAAAAACGTAGATATAAGTTGTACGATATCGAGGGGGTGCGTAACGGTGACCTCAAATTTGACTTGCTCTTAAAGGTCATTTTAAGGTCAAATTGTATTTTTTTTACCCATATTTTCGACTCCGGATTCTGAAAGCCGGTAAAATTTTGCGTTTCAAACAAGATAGTCAACTTAAAATCGAATAAAGGATTTTTAACATCTAGCGGACCATTACCTAAAACTTGATATCCAAGACCCACGACGAGAACTTGGTTGGACTGATTCACATCATGATTCCTGGACAATGGCTGGAAGAAACGGGTTAAAATTTTAACATACTTCAGAAACTATTAGTTTTGATGTGAATTAAAAATATTTAATTTGAATGATTTTTTAAAAATCAAAGAAGTCAAAGTTTCAACTTTTAATCAATTATTTTTATGACACGCCGTGACATAAACCTTGAGTTAAGTCACGCTTGTGCAAAAATGCACTCGCTAAATCTCGGTTTATGCACGTTGTTTCATAAAATATCGTATGATACTAAGAGGATAAAGGGATTTCACCCTTGTGGGGATATATCACCCTCGCTTCACTCGGGCGATATTGTCCCCGCGGGGGTGCAACGACTTTACCACACTAGTATCGTAATATACTATAACTTGTTTTATTTTTAAAAAACTTTTATAATGATGTCGAAACGCAGGAAAATTTTGAATAAAAAGAATCCAGAGTCGAAAATGTGGATACTCTATGAAAAAAAAAAAAACGTGTGCGTCACGGGACGCCCGACAGAAGTGATAACTTCATATGATATTTATAGAAACTATCAAATATAGAACTTGTTTAACGCATGATGGCAATAATAATTTTATAGTTATATTTTTTGTTAATCTAATAATTTATAAATGGATCAGGAATAAGTAAAACGTAAGTTAATTTCCTTTTGAATGTAAAATATATATTTTATGTACAATATTTATCATTATTTAACAGTTTAAGTTGACTGGCTGGTATTTAACACAACAATATAATTATCAATATACACGTAAATATCACACTCGGTAATTGAAAAATCAAAATAACTATCTGTTTACTAACACAATTTAATAACACAATGTTCACTTCAAAAATTTTACTAATGTAGAGGTTATGTTTACTGTGCACGCGCGCTAAGAGAAAAGTGTCGAGGAAAGAAAGGGAGAGATAGAGAGCGTCTGTAGTGGAGCATATCGACGGCTGACTGGAAGATCACCGTATCTCAGCCGCGGCTTCGAGAACGCCGTATCCCGGCGGTGGCTTCGGGATCGCCGAATCTCAGCCGAGGCTTCGGAAACGCCGTATCTGAGCCGCAGCTTCGGAAACGCCGTATCTCGGACGCGATTTTTTTTCCTCAAATTTTGTAGTGTAAATAAAATTTGCATCAAAAATTCTGAAAAAAATCAGAATTACTTATTTGATTTATTATTTGACATTAACTACACTGTAAGTATAGATAATGTAGAAATTCGAGTAGAAAAACTTTTTATTTTACACCGATAATATCGCGATTTTGTAAACCGATTGGAATGGCCTGTCGTTGAATAGGCGTGAGATCTTTATAACCAACTTTGTCAATAATATCCAAGATTTCTTTAGGAAAACCTGATTCCTTCCACGACCGGATCGGATCAGAGGAAACCCCAATTTCAAAGTATATAGGGTCGCGCCGTAGACAAATCGTACTTTGTACTTTTTCTTGCCAAAGCGGCTCTATCGCGCCCCTAGATAATTTAAATTTAATATTTTACTAATTCAACAGAAAAAAATTAAAACTCTTCGTTGTACTCGTATTTTTTACTTCTTTCCACATTTTCGCTAAACATTTTAAGTAAATATTATTCTTCCATAAATTTTACGTGTTTCGTAAAATGAAACAAAAACCTCTGCTGTTTTTCTACTCGAATTTCTACATTATCTATACTTACAGTGTAGTTAATGTCAAATAATAAATCAAATAAGTAATTCTGATTTTTTTCAGAATTTTTGACGCAAATTTTAAAAAATTTTACGTCATATTTAAAATTTGCGCAGTGCTGCCACTACAAAATTTGAGGAAAAAAAATCGCGTCCGAGATACGGCGTTTCCGAAGCTGCTGCTCAGATACGGCGTTTCCGAAGCCTCGGCTGAGATACGGCGATCCCGAAGCCACCGCCGGGATACGGCGTTCTCGAAGCCGCGGCTGAGATACGGTGATCTTCCAGTCAGCCGTCGATATATAGTATGCGAAAGAGAGAGGTCATGTTGACCCGAGCGAGTGAGAGAGAGCGAGAGAGAGAGAGAACACGTGCCAGTAGAGAGAGAAGAAAGCGCGCGCAGAGTGGGGATGTCTTTGCTGAGCCGCCGTATGCGTGCGAGAGAGGAAGCAAGAGACCGCAGGGTGGGGATGTCTCCGCTGAGTCGCCGTATGCGTGCGAGAGAGAAGGCAACAGACGGCAGGGTGGGGATAGCCAGACATAACGGCGCCGTAACGCATTCCAACCAATTCACTCCGTCCCATAAGACGTTATCACTTCAAAAATTTTAATCTTGGAATGACCTTTGATAGCAGGTTAAATTTGAGGTCATTGTATCTACCATTTTTTCGATTCTGGCGTTGCCAGAGGAATTACGCAGGTGGATCTTGTTGAACTGGCTGCATGACTTCGAGATAACCTATGCTACCCAAAACAAAAATATCACTCTGAACGTAAAATTCCCGCTCTTTCCTTTTCCGCAATAAAAAGACAGTTTTGTTTTTCGTGAGGTGTTAAGTTCACGATTGCTGCAAGAATACCGGGGCGATAAAATGAATACAATAGATTATCGGTAAATACGTTCGTTTATTAATCGTAATTCGCAATATCTGTTTTATATATATATATAAAACAGATATTGCGAATATCTGTAAATATATATATATATATATATATATATATATATATATATATATATATATTCCTGCAAATAATATAATAGTGCGTATTAATCTAACCACGCTCCGCGAACTTATGTCACTGGCGTAACTAATTGAGGCAGAGCCCGCAAACTGAAAATTTATATAAAATATATAAAAAATAACTTAATAAGAAACTTTAATTAAATTTTTTTTTTCACTTATCGAACTACATTTTTTATATAGTTTGATAACATAACATCAATTATGATTGTTAATGTCAAGTCCATTAACTGTGTTTTGTTTGTAATTAAAACTGTTTATAAAACATACATTTTATTTCTAGACCATATTTCAGATACTTCTAATAAGTTTCATTAAAAAAAAATCTCAAAAATATTAACTTTCAACAAAAGTAAACGGTTAGCCGAGTTTGATTTATTCTACAGGGTGAGTCATTTTAATCTATAATCTCAATTATCTCGTTGGCAAAGCATGCCAGCGAAAAAAGGTTCGGATAAAAGTTTTAGGATTTTTCCCTGGCTATCTGATGATGACCTTGACAATGTCATTGAGTATGACCTTCAAGGTCATTTGAAGGTCAAGTCGATTTTTTCAAACAGAAACCCCTACTTTTGGCACCAGAAATGGAAAGAGCGGGAAATTATACGTTCTAGCATGTGATTTTGGAAACAAATCATCTTTTGTGCGGAAATTACCTTTGACATCAGCCGAACCCAGGATGCACCATCGAGGAGGTTGTCAAAAGGATTTAGCAACCCATTTTTTGTTTTATTTTTTTTGTATTTTTTATTTGTTTTTTGGTATTTTTTATTTGTTTTAATGTGTTTTTTTTATTTGCTTTTATGTGTTTATTTGTATTTTTTTGTATTTATTTGTTTTTTTCCTTTTTGTTAGTTTTTTGGTATTTTTATGGAATGTTAACTGGAGTTAACCATTGATTAATTGTTCGAAATTACCGCCGTTTTGTTCGATGCAAAGATCAAGTCGAGCTTTGAATTGTCTTATGGTTCTAAGTAGAACATCTCGAGGGATTGCTGCACAAGCTGTACGAATGCGTGCATAATGTGGTGGTGCTCCATCTAATTGGATCCACATTCTTAGCCTTGTTGCTAGATCTACATTTTCTAGTATTTCAGGTAAAATGTCTCGAAGTAATCTCAAAAAGTTTACCCCATTCACGTTCTCTTCAAAGAAATAAGGACCAATCAAATAGCCATTGATGATTCCACACCAGATCATAACACTCCAGCGGTGTTGATTGTCTATGGGCCTGAACCAATGAGGATTTTCATCTGACCAATAATGGCAATTATGTCTATTCAATTCTCCAGTGTTTCTGAATGTTGATTCATCTGAAAAAAGAACGTGCCTGAAAGTCTTGATCTTGTTGAATCATTCGTATTGCCCATCGACAAAAACGTACTCGCAAAATCATATCATTTGGAGTTAACTGTTGTGTTAATGTTATGCGATAAATATGATATCTTCTCGCTCTCAATATTCGGGATGCTGTTGATTGAAATATTCCTATTTCTCTTTCTATTTGTCGAGTACTAATGTGAGGATCAAGATGAATAATCGTTAGAATGGTAATAACACGAGGATCGGATTCGTCGTATTCATGATGACGAACAAAAGCTCCATTTCGAGCTCTCTGAGTTATGGTTTGAATAGTAACATTACTTGGTTGTCTCCTATTGGGATAGCGTTCAGCATAAATTCTGGCAGCTGCTGCATAATTATTTCGACTTTCTCCCAAAATCATGATCATATCAACGATTTCGTTGGGACCATAATCGGCCATGATCAAAACCAAAATAATTTGTTACAGACCAGTAAACAGGGAAACAGATTTTTTACAATAATAATTATCGATTTACAAGAAGTAAAAAACACGATTAAGCTTTTCTGCACTAATTTGCTATCTACATAACTGTTAAGAGTAGTTCACTCTCAAAAATTGACACTAATACAAAATAATGGAATGACTTAACTACATCAAG
>QLSS01000115.1:3802-33697 GCA_024372645.1 Trichomalopsis sarcophagae
GAGAGAGAGAGAGAGAGAGAGAGAGAGAGAGAGAGAGAGAGAGAGAGGCGAAAAATAACTTGGTCATCTGCATATTCTAGAAACGAGTTTCCATGCATTTGATGCTTTTTTCATCCATCTGAGATGCACTAAGTCGAAGTATGATATGATTATAACTGACAACTTCTGTCTCACGGTTTTGATAAAAACTGTCAATGCAGGGTATTTTAAAAGTATGAATTGGTGGGAAAGTGTGTGGCGGGAGTCGATAATCAGCTCAGCTTCTTCAGTCCTTGATCAACTTTCACCGACTATCGATGGACATAATATAAACCATGAGTATTTTATGTGCCGCGGAAATGAATGTGCGTGCGCTTTACCAGTACCGTGTTACTTCGTCATTATTACTACTGCGCCACCCTATGCTGTCGCAATATTTGGAGATTATTCGTATTAGATAAGATATTTTTAATCGATTAAGTATTTGCTCGAGATAAAAAGAAAAAAAGGGACTCTGTGAGCAGCTGCGCCCGATTTTATTTTTCTCGTGATTCCCACTGGGACTTAGGTGAGCTTTTTACCACTTTGCAGGTTTTCTTGGCCCACGAGGCGTGGGTGCGTTTCCTGACATTTTGGCGCTGCGGATCGTAGGGTTTCATTATTTTACTGATGTTTTTTTATGAAAATTATATGATTTGATATGGTGCCGGATGGCGAACAGGAACAGCGCCCGGCTAATAGCTAGTCAGCGCGATTGAAGTCGTCTCACTCCTTGAAGTGTCACCCTTCCCTTATTTTATAGATTATGATTGAATGTTTTTGATTGCCATAGTCTTTTGCTAAGAAAATTTTTCTTTTAGTAGAATAATTAAGATTGAAAATATTTAAAAACAGCATTAATATTTTATCTGTTGGAACTATAAATTTAGTTGGAAAAATCTACGTGCCAAAGAATTGGCAGCCGTTTTTTTTGACATTCTAAAGAACGCTCATATTTTCTACTCCATCCATAGATAAGTACCAACTACTATGGCCGATCGGCCAACACTTCACAGGTCACTGGTGAAACGCATTCTGTGCAAAATTTATCCTCTGACAGACGAATACTGAATAAATTTTTAGATTATGAATAATATAAAATTGTGATGACTTAATTCATGCTATGAATAAGATTTATATGACATTTTTCGAATTTAAAAATCACAGCATTCCCTATCCGGCACGTAGACAAAACGTAATTTACATTATTTTATCTGATTTTAGGATTTGGTGGTACTAATTCTGTTAATAATATGACGGGTACCTTGGTTAAGTTCAGTCCAGTCACCGGTACTGATACAATGGTTAAAAATGGCGCTACACAAACTATTTCTACGCGTCATCATTGCATAACATGTATGAAAGAATATGAATCTAAGTCTTTAGAAGAATTACGTTTAGAAGATTATACTGCTGGACGAAAAGGTGCAGTTCAAGGTAATATTCTGCTTGTTCAAAACTAATTATTTATTAATACATTTCAAATACGCACCGAATTCTTATTTTAGGACAACCTTCCACAATGTTTGGAACACTAACGCAAGGTACACCATTCAGTACGGTCGTTTCTAATACTACCAATTCAGGTAAGAAGTAATAGTTTTTCAAATATTAATAGTAAAATAACTGACGTCATGTACCTTACATCGGAGTGATCAACCAAGATATCCGTTATAATTTCATCCCTTGGGTTTTGGTAATTATTATATTTTCATAGTACCATACATGCAGAGTATAACTTTGGAAACGGTCACCACTCTTCTTGGTTCTGTGTCGTAATTATGACGACGGATTAAATATAGTAAATTAAATTGATAACTTTAAATTAATTTGTACAATAATAATTGAGATCCGGAATACCAGGTAGTGGATGATTATCACAATAATGAGAGTTTATTGTTTGTTTTAATAACCAGAATAAATATATTCAATATATTGTTATAAATGAGAATATGGCGTAAATTGTGCATATATTTTTTGTAACGTTGCAAGAGATTTCAGCGGGGTGGAAGCAGAGCATCCCGAGCCCGAAAAGTGTGAATGAGTAGAGCGAGAACTTATTTGTGTATGTGCTTTTTGCTTTTCATGACTTGCCGAGAACTACAGTAGTGTTACGAGTGAAGAGTGCAACGAAAAAGTGACGGACCCCGGGCTTGAACCGAGATCCTCTGGCTTGCAAGGCAGACACTCTGTCGTCGCGCCACGGCCGCCACCGCATTGCACTCTTCTACTCCCTCTCTTATAGTAATTAGACACCCGTGACGTGTATCCACACGTGACAGTAGGTGCGAGAGAGATTAGATTAGATTAGATCAATTAGTTTTATTTTGCGTACAGTATATTGTACGATTGTAAGTTTACAGCATTACAAAGTAAGAAAAGAAATAACAATAGATTAAGGTATGTTTAGAGTATGTAGAGAGAGAGAGAGAGAGAGAGAGAGAGAGAGAGAGAGAGAGAGAGATAGGTCTTTAATTGCTAAAGCAACTAATTATTGTCACATAAAATCACATTTTGTCATATTTAATTATCACATTAAACTTTTCTAATATTACGTTGTACATTTAAGGTTTGGTCAAAGACCTATCTGTATTGCACGTTTGAAATCTAAAAAATACGTTATACTGGAAGAATTTTTTACGGCCTAGGGCCGAGTCTGACTAGATTAAAACTAGATTAATATGAAAAATGTAGCGCCAGAAGGTTCAGAGTCATTACGATTCGATGGCCAGCAGAAGGAGGCGAGGAATGGTAGGTTTCGAAGGGTAGAAGGGAGAGAGTTCCAGAACCGAGCACCCTGGACCTGGAAGGCTCTAGCCCCGGTTTCAGTACTCACAGTAGCGATGCTCAGTTTCGGGGGAACTCCCCTACTGGAGCGTCTCGGCTTGTGTTTATTGAACAATGAGGCCAGATACGAAGGTTCACCGATCCGGGTTATTCTGAATAATAGAATGGCCTCAAAGTAGAGCCTTCTAGAATCGGTGCAAAGCCTTCTAGACGCCTTCGGTAAGGACTGATGTATTCATCCCTCCTAACTCCGAAGATGAATCTCACATACGAATTGCTCAGTCTCTGTATCCGTATTCGTTGTTCGTTAGATGCGTCCAGGATAGTCACAGCGCAGTGGACGATGTGCGGTTGTATAAGTGTCTCAACTAGCCTTCTGCGGAGAGTCTCAGTGGTGCAACCTTTGATCAACAGCAGGCTATACAGGGCTTTATTTACTATTTTCGTAATAGCATCCACCTGCGATTTCCAAGTAAGTTTGCTATCCAATACAACATCGAGACTCACGACCGTCTTACTGAATGAGACAATCACTTCATCCGGCAACGGAACCCCAGGCAAGTTCCATGATTTAATATCGTTAACTTTCTTCATGAATCGGAAAAATATAGACTTGGATTTGCCGGAGTCAAGTCGCAGACCGGAGCTCTCCGCCCAGCCAGAAACCAGCCGCGCCGCTTCTGCCAGTCGAGTTGGTGTGTAGATAGATCTGGAGGTCATCCGCGTAAAAATGATGTTTAATTGTGTTGCCGTAGAGTATATTTTGCAGGTCGTTGACATAGAGGCTAAACAGCAAGGGTCCCCTGAGCGAAGGAGTAGTTAAATAGATTAAGAATAAATTCGCCTATAATTAGGAGGGCCTTGACGACCACCCCGCATGGAATACCATCGACACCCCTCGCTTGCGAGGAAAAATGTGATATAGCAAGGACGATGTCGCTCATACTAACAGGGCTAAATGTAAAGCCCTCCTCGCTTGCAAGTAAAATAGTGTTCGTTGCATTGTCTACATTTTCAAAGGGTGACACCGACACTCCCGCGAAGTGCTCGTTCAGCTCCCTCGGCGTAAAATCAAAAAAACTTCTCCTTACGCCCAGGCAGGAGACCGAGATGACGCATTACCTTCCAGATATTTCTATTTTCATCAAGGGCGTCTGATATTTGTTGGCGAAGGAAGGACTCACGCTCTTGAGCAGAACGCATGTCGACCTCGTTGGTGAGTCGAAGGATCTCATCAAAAAGCTCCGCTCACCATGTGTGCTCATAGCGCCTGAGTGTAGCATTGCGTTTATCGACGAGGAGCCTCAGCTCTGGTCCAGACCAAGGAGCATATTTCCTACGTGGGCAAACCGTTTTTAAAGGCGCCAATTCATCAATTGCTCATTTTATATTATTATTAAGAATGCATAAAGCGCCCTCCAGATCGGTTTCGTTGGAATTCATGGCTGTCCAGTCACAACAAGACAAGAGGTCGACAAGATTAGATGTGTCTATGTACTTGTAATCTATGAGACAATTCTTGCCGAAACTAGGCAGTCACTCATTCTTAGAGCCCAAGATCGTGTCGTTTTCGTCGGTCATGATAAGGTCAATCCACGTTTGAGACGATGAGGTATGATGTGTGGGACCATGTCGGATGATCGGAAGAGATAACTCTTTGGACAGACGCTTGATAGTAGCAGCGTCGTCTGAATCAGATAGTAAATCCGAGTTCAGATCACCCATTATGATCTTATGACTAAATTCGCCGCATAAGTCCCTCAGTACATCAAGAAGGTCTGAGTTCTTTTGCATCGGATTTTTCGGGGGCCTGTAAATAACTCCGAGTAGTACCGGAGGTGAGTTGCCTCTTTGTACGCTACAAAAAAGGTACTCTGGGATTCCAGGTTTTCCTAGACCCATTGTATCAGATAAAGCAAGCTTTTTAATTTTCAATCCATTGCACACAAACAAGGCGACGCCACCTCCGTTTACATTTCGATCCTGCCTAATGATGGAAAATCCCCCGATGCTAACTAGTCTATCATGCATAATCGGACCCAGCCATTTGTGGTTAGGTAGTTGTTAGCTAGCGTGCTTTTCGCTTGCATGATTTTCCTGACCAGGTCTGGGCTCGCAAGTTTGACGACGATTGATGTCAGCACACCTCGACGCGTCGCTGAATTTGCCGCGATCGTGTTATTGCTCTGAGCCCTGTCTAGTCTACGCTGGCGCAGTACATGAGTACTGGCGACTTCACTCTTCTGTAGGACGGGAAGAACGATGCTGAGCAATGCAAAGGTAGCTGTGCTAGAGATTTTGTCGTTGATATTTTCAATGTTCTGAATTAGTCCATGTAATATGACCTCGCACCCCTCAGTAACGCCTCCCCCCGACCCCGCGTCCTCGCCAGTAGGTGCCATCTGAGGAGAGGAGCATTTACGTTTTCCTGCTACCTCAGTGGCTTCACGCTCAATAATACTAGGACTCAAAGCAAGCAACGAACCGCAGTCCGAAACCGGCAACGGGCCCGTGTCGAGATCCTGGCTAGCACGATGGGGCTTTTTAAGTATTTGTTTCATTTGTTGCAACTCGTCCCTAAGAATAATGTTTTCGTCCAGGAGCAGCTTGTTGGCGTCATGCAGTCTATTAGACGCGCTGCTGTTATCGGCTAGTTAAGTCGCAATAGCAGATATACGGATATTAGTTCATCCGAACCGACTATGGCGCCCCCTTCTGCTAGTGCAGAGGA
Source organism: Trichomalopsis sarcophagae (assembly GCA_024372645.1). Taxonomy (NCBI): domain Eukaryota; kingdom Metazoa; phylum Arthropoda; class Insecta; order Hymenoptera; family Pteromalidae; genus Trichomalopsis; species Trichomalopsis sarcophagae. The sequence goes on from QLSS01000115.1 coordinate 9,339, forward strand.
GAAACCATGTGGTGCCGAACCCCTGCTCACGAGAGCCCTCAGGCCATCAAGCTGATCCCGGAGCATATCAAACCGCTGAATGAAAAGTTTTATCGTACTGACAGGAATTAAAATATTTGAGACACCCAGTAGGCTGGTGTCTCCCAATGGCGCATCCTTTGCTCTATTCTTCTGCAAAATTGCAGGGTCCAGTGCAGATGACTCATTAATCGACGCCGATGTGAGCGAAGTGGGCGCCTGTGAGTCGGTGACCCGCCCGACAGATGCGTTCGGGCTCTGCTAATTATCCTTCTGCTGTTCCGTTGAGGCAGGCGCCTGGGATTCAGTGACCCGACCGGCAGAGGTATTGCGGCTCGGCAGGCTGCTCTCACGCTGTTGCTGCTTCGTGTTGGAGCGTAGAGGGGAGGCGATCGCCTTACCATGTTTTTGCACACGGCGTCGACGCCGCGCGCTGCGTCTGCTGGTGGAGGGAGACTCTAAGTGTCGCCGACTTAGCTCGAAGCACTGACCCGGCGCATACGCTCACTTGATGTTTTCCAAGAGGCGGGGAGGGATTCTTCTGTGTTGTTTTGACACTCTGCTTGGCCGACTTGGTTGCAGGCGCCGCCACGGCAGGAGTGGATGTTTCTGGCGGGAGTGTTTCTGGCGGTGATGTCACTGCTTTCGGACACTTTTTGCACACTGCGTTCATCTTCCTGCTTGCACAGCGAGTGTGGCACGGAAGACGGCAGGTCGGGCACGTACTTGTTGGCGGTGTAGAGTCGTCATTGCAGACGGAGCAAACCGCTGGTGCCATTGCGGTATCCACTTGAGTGATGCTCAAAATTTTCGCCAGTCTTGACGTCACCACGAAGGAGTAGGGGTGCTAACGGCCGCCGAATTGCTCCGTTGCGCTCCTTACCTCTCCGGGACACTACAGATTTTGAACAGTCTCCCTGGCTCTTTTTAAGGAGTCATACAGTAATGCTCCGGTACGTGGAGCCTGCGGGAGGCCATATTTTCTGAAAATATCCAGTCTCACTCGGAGTCAGTCAGAAAACAGCCGAAAATGGGGCTCAAAGACGGAGCGATCCGACACGCGTGTGAGACTCATCTGAAGCAGACGAGAGAGAGGGAAAGAGAGTGAGAGGGGGAGGGATAGTAAGGGTCGCAGCGTTACCAGATCAATTCGGGAACACGAGGATTGCAGAACTAAAACCCGGAGAACCATCGTCATCGTGGACATTATAAGTCCAAGGATGGGCTGAAGAATGATTGACAAAAATCGAAGTTGATTTATCAGGAAGAGTGGCTTATCGTAAAAATTTTTCATGAATTAGTGTGAGTGTGTAAGGCGTTTGAGTGAAATCGAAAAGCGCGCCTGGACGGGGACCAGTAGAAGGCACGCGTATTCGCGGATAGCGACGGTGCGAGAAAGCCAATCAGCGGTCTCCGTTGTCGCCGGCGCGGACGGACGTGTCCCTCGATGCACTCAAAACAAAGTTCAGTGGTTTTTCTTCTCTTAACATCTTCTTCGCGGTCAGGCGTGTCGCCGAAATTCGTGGTACAGGCGAATCGAACGGGTTTCGGTTTAGAAAGAGTTTTGTATTGGGTTACTGTTAGTTTTGTATCGGTTTTTGGTTTCTTAGCGGGGCGTTAGCAGGGTGGTGAGCGCGGCGGGTTCATACGGCCGTGTGTATGAGTATTTGGGTGAATAAGTTCGGTGTCGTACCAAAATTCGGGAGTTTTCGGTGATCTATCTGATTCCATTGGTTTTTCGAGAACTTGGTTTATCTAAAGTGTTGAGTAAAATATGCTGTAAGCGTGAAATGAAGGACATAAATAAATAAGACAGTCGCTGCATAAACCTTTTGAGTTCTGCGTAAATTTCCTCCCACCTCCACTACTGACCAAGAACCCCACATGTTCTAAACTAGATCACGGCTGAGCTGCGGGAAGAATTGATGGCGCGAGAGTGCAGGCGCAAGAAAAAGATCTCGTTATCTTGACGATTCGGTCGTGTGGCGCCTCTTTGTTACAAAAGAGCCTGCACTATCGCTAAGCTTAGGCAAACAGGTGGTCGTGCCGAGAAATATACCTGGTAAAACACAGCATAGAGTAAGCCCAAGAAAGCCATAGCGTTTCATCTTATTAGAAAACTAAATATGTAAATTTGATTTAATTTTTACAATAAATATTAGACAGATGCGCTTGAAGTTGCGTTATCTTGCCGGATTCGATATTGTTATAAGTATTCAGAATATTAGGATTTTTATAAGTGTTTGCAAGATATGCTTTAGTTTCCTTATCGTGTCTAAATCGAAATTTTATAAGTATATAAAGTACACAAGTGTTATCTACTCAAAGCATAAGTTGCTCTTGAGTAAAGACTAGATGCTTTAGTTGCGCTTGCGCTTCAGGGGTCCAGTATAGATTAAATTCTGTAAAAAAAAACAACAAAATATTCGTTTGATAAAATTTTTTTTTTCTTTTTACGTAAATTAAAAAACAAAAAATATCTACTAAAATTATTTACAATATATACTATTCCTACCGAAAAATATCACACACACAAACACACACACACACACACACACACACATATATATATATATACTAGTGGGGCTCCGCTCGCCAACCCCCCAGTTTTGGTTGTGGTTTTAATTTTAAAACTATTTGTTATTTATTACTTGGTGTATTATTTAAATGAATGTACAAAAGTATTAAATATAAAATGAATATTTGATCATAGTAAGCACCGTAACTCAGAATTCACGTGCTAATGTTTTTTATCTGACGCTTTAGAAATTCATCATTTAAATTTATGTTTTGTTGGTTTTAAATTAACTTCAATTCTTTCTGCCGTTCGGTATAACTGCGTGACGGTCGGTTTTTTCTCGATTCACTCCCCGATAAAAATGTGTACCTAGCGAGCCTATAGAAGTATTCACTTCAAAAATTAACTAAATGAGCTAAGATTTAGCAGCCAAAAATACGTTTAGAAAACTTAAGTTTGAATATATCGGGGCCAAAAATAGCCACGAAGTGTATGACCAGCGCCTAGTCTCTAACGAATAACTACATTGATTGTCAACATATTTATTCGGCAATTTTTGTTTATCGTTAATTTTTTATTCTTGTAAGGTTCACAGAGACTATTTATTTTCATAACAAAATTTAATTTCCCAGTTAGCCGCATCTACGCATGCGCAAGTGACGTCACCAGAATACTTCTGTTTGAAGCGCTACCACGCGGCGGCAGGTATCTGAAAACGTTTTCAGTATTTTCTGACTCCAAACTCCTGTGGTGGCCACACAGCACCCACTCGCATACTCACACTCACACACGCTCACATACACACTCAACCTCACGCACGCGCGCATACATATACAAACCTCACGCGCACGCGAAGACTCCAGTGTTCGTGCCTCGAACGACGCGGCCCGGATTAGAAATCGGTTTTTCCGGTCCGGCCGAGCGCATCTGGACAATTAAGTCCTCCGCATCGAGGAGGCCGTAAAATGCTCGGGCCCGCGCTCGAACTCTTTATTACGGTCCTCCGCACCTCGATGCGGGCGGCTAAAGCTCGCCGGCACGGAGATTTCCGACGCCATATAACGATAAACGCCGGACGCTCCGGCCAGCTGCCCTCGCCACCGACGCGCTGTCCGGACCGCGTGCCCTCCGTCCCTGCCAATCCGATCCGTGATCGGTACAGGAGGCGGAACGGTCGAGACCCTCGACGATCGACGCTGGAGCCGACCAACTTCAGTTCATCGGGATACACGACACGAGTCGCATCACACCCAGTCCCTTGTAGCGCGAAAACTTCGACGAATAAACAGTCACGTCTAAACACTAAGTTCTGCATTACTTCTTTCCTCACATCCTCTATCACTCTCCTGCGCCACCTCACTCCCAAACTTCTATTTCGTTGACTCTCCTTCTCTACAGTCTTCTTGATTTGTGTGTACACACAATTTATTGTATAAATTAATTATTAATTTCGAACATTATTGTTCTTTTTTAATGAATGATTTTCACGTTATTTGGTGGAGGGTGCGGGGAGGGGGGGGGGGTGCGTGGGGGAGTATCTCCAAAACAACTATATAATATAGGTATATATATATACCATACAAAACCACTGACCAAAATTTATGACATTTTACTATATAAATAAGTGTTTTTAGTCACTTGCTACGGTTTTGTGAAAGAACAGGACCGTCTTCTTTACTCTACCTGGGCTTAAAATGTACCTTAAACATGCCATCTAAGACCTAATGAAAGACATTTCTGAAAAATATTAATTTAATGTTGTTAGCAATAATTACACTGTGAAAAATTTATCTACACCAAATTAAAACAATAAAATGAGCAATTTTGTACATATTTACCAGAACTAGTAAATCCTACAGAATGACAATTATTTAATAATAGATGTGTGGCAAAAATATAAATACATTATACTACTGAAAAAAAAAGAGATTAGATTTATTTATTTATTTGTAATAAAGAATGGTTTATAAAAAGTGACCGGGTCGTGAAACATTTCACATAAATCAGCTATATTTACATACAGATATAAAATTATATATATATATATATATATATTTATGTCATTGTTATAGTAAATAATTAAAAATAATGTATATGTATACATATATCATACAACATAGTAAGATTGCTCCAGATATGTCAGATGCTGTAAATAATCTTCTCAGAAAAATATAACAAAAATGTTTATTCGTATTTTTAATCTGAATATTTTAATTTTCTCGCGAGCTTCGCTGGCGCGTCTTAGTATACGCGCGACAGATCCGTTCTATCTAGCTTACCGAGTAGACGTCTGTTTTCGCTTCTAGACCGCTTGAATTTGAAATGGACAATGATATAACTTTACATCCTACAGAACTATTATCAAGAACTCATGAAGATTGCTTTGATAATAATAATACCAATAAACTTTGCGAAAGAGTAATTTAAGCGCCGAATAACAATGATGTACTGAAAATTATTAATAACCTTTTAAACAAGATGCAAGGCGATGTAGGAGAGTATCTAAGTATAGATTCATGCAAAGATGATAATAAATAGATGTTACCAATAGAATTTCTTAACGGCCTACCGCCTTATAAATTATGTTTAAAAGTAGGTGCTATAATTATTTTGCTGATAAATTTAAATTTAAATGAACTTTGTAATGGTACTCGATTAATAGTAAGGAAAATTATGCAATTCTGTATACTGGCAGAAATAATTGACGGTAATCAATTTGGTAAAGTTGTTTTAATACCACGAGTTAATTTGAATTCTTCAAATGAAGAAAATTCTTTTGAAATGACCAGACGACAGTTTCCAGTAGGATTAGGATATGTCGTGACAATCAACAAATCACAAGGCCAAACATTTAACAAAGTTAGTATCTATTTACCGAATCCAGTTTTCAGTTATGGTCAATTATATGAAGCATTATCCAGGGTAACGTTAAAACAAAAATTTAACAATTTTACTTACAAAAAAAATGCAAGTTTTGAGGATAAAAGTAAAAATAATGATAATTTAAATAAAATATATACGAAGAATATCGTATATTATGAAATTAATAATAAACTAATAACATATGTCAGTTATTGAAAAGAGATGTGAATGGATTCACGGCACACAGATACCTTAAGTATACTTTAATATAATAGTAGAAGTGTATGTGTATGCGTGTGTGTGTGCGTGCATGTGTGCGTGTGTGTATATGTGTATTAACAGGGTGTAAATTCGTTCAACGAATAACTTGTTAAACGACTAGATCGCGTTCGCTCGATGCGGCAAAGGACTTCTCTCCGTCCGCGAAACACTTCCGTTGCGTTCAGCTGTATCAGCTGCTTCTGTTTTGCTGGATCTATGCGCCGCCTTACGCGTGCTCGGCTGCTCAGCTGCGTTAGAAAAGTACTAATAAATAACGCCCGCGGAGACGGCGGTATTCGCAGGAAGAAACAGGACTCGGAAGTAAACGAGCGAGGTTTAGAAATGATGAGAAATCACGTAAAATAATAACTATGGTTATATTTGCTAGTCGCGAAATAAACATGAATTTACAATTACGAAATAATAATATGCGAGTCGCCAACAACTGTGCAACTCGACGCGACGCCGGAATAATCGCGCTAGCACGCGTATATCATCGTGAAGATCGCGCGCGAAAAACACGCTATTTTGGTTATACTCATGCCGAAGATTTATTTGGCCATATTCAGCCGGACATTAGGACACTTGTTGCTCCTCGCCACATAGGGGTGTCCGCAGACGTAACAGGACTTCTGAGACGTCCAGTCTGCGGCCCTTGGTGCCGCTGCGCGCATCGCGCTCTTCGCGCGTGGATGCCGCTCTGCGTCCGGCGCGCTAGACCACCCCGACGCCTGGAATCGACGTGCTCGGGCTTTCGCATCGGCAAGGGCTGCCTCAGCCTGGGCAACTTCGCTCTGACGCTGTCCATAAATCCCAAGATCGGCGACTTCTGACCATTTGCACACTGTACTTGACGGCCATCGCGTTGTCGCAAAGGTCGACCGCAGACGCTAGCGATCTGAAGTCCTAACGACCCCATCACGGTCATAGCTCGCATACTCACTTGTACTCACCAGCGCTACTCGTCTTCATTTGGCGATATCGTCGACTGGCGAGACTCGCTCGACAACAGTGCGACCATGCGATCTTCGTCCGTGCCTTTCCTCTCGGGAAGACTCCTCGCGCGATGGTTCAAGAAGAGCAGTAACCTCGCCTACTCCTTCTTTTTGCCGTTTCTCTTACCCGAGGAACATTCTTGTGCAATGTGACCTTTTCCACGGCATTTAAAACATTCTATTGGCTTCTTCTGCTCTCTATTTTCCGATTGACCGGAACTCTCGGCAGACTTTTGGCTTTTGCGCTTCGGACTAGGAGACTTGCCTCGCTCATTCCTAGGTCCGGAGCGTCCTCGCTGAGGGGCTGACTTCTTGCTGCATCTTCCAGCGTTGACATACTTCGCTGGTTGCGCTATTGCTGCAAGCTTCCCTGTGGCATCAACCAATAAGGGCAGGGTGTCGGTTTGCTCCGTAAACCTTTGCAGCCACCGGCGTTTTATTGCCAGTCTTCGGCGTTTCGTCCTTAAAGGCGCATTCAGAGACGATTGCTACACCGCGCTTCGAGGTGCTCGACACGAGGCTTCTTATGCTAGAGCGGCCTCGACTTCGACTGCTGCCTCGAACAACTGCTCCATGGTGGAGAAATCTTTTCGTTGGAGCCCGCGTTTGAGACTAGATTGCGTATTATGGTAGATCTGACCCAGTTGCTGGCTAGTGTCTGGTCGGGGAACCATCCTCCGCATTATACCTTGCAGGTTATTCACGTACACCCGCACGCGTTCGCCAGGCCCCTGCTTTCTCGAAATTACTTCACTCGGTAGTTCCTGTTGGTAGCCTTGTGTCTGCCCGTACCATCGCTTGATGCACTCGCAGAAATCGTTCCAGCTAGACCTTTCTCCCTGTTCGGAGAGCTGGTTCTGTAACTACTCGTACGCATTATCCGTCAATAAATCTTGTAATGACGCTAGCATTCTGCGTCCTTCCATGCGTTGCAGGAAGTTCTCGACGCTCTGTGACGGTCCCCGGTGAACTTAATCCCCCATTTGTTCACCGCAGGATCGATAGGTCTGTTGTTCTGTCTTCGCGACCCATCGTAGTTGCTATTGCCACTCAGCGTTTGCGTATGCGTGTTCGTCGCATTCGCATTCTTACCCCCCCTCCCCCCCGATTACTCTCGCTTGCTGGTGCCTCCAGCCTTGTACTATACGCTATGTTAGTCGGCCATTGTGAAATCACGACCTCCATCTTGCACATCAGCGCCCTCATTGTTGCGGTATTCTCAGCTATCGAGATCAAGCTATGAGATACCGAATTTGCGCTGATACCTTGTGACTCTGGGCGTATTGTGCGCTGCAACGCTCGTCTTCACCGTACCCTCGGTTGAGCGGTCGATTGCTTGTTGTTGCAACGCTTTGCTGAGATCTGGTGTCTAATCCGCCGGTCACTGCCGCTGCGCCTATAACTGCGCATGGTGCGGTAATCTTCACACTGCGGAACTTTCTGTTTCTCAAGACATATTTGCCTTTGCCTTCGCTCGCCATAGTTGTCGACGTTGTCGTTGTCGTCGTTGTCGTCGTTGTGGTTACTGTCGTGACCAGATTCTCTGTCGGCACCTCTATTGTGACGATTCTATTCTGGTCTTGACCTTGCGCCTCCTGTACCGAAAACCTGGCTTAGTCTTCCGGCGTCGACACTGGCGCTTGTGCCTGTTCACTCTCCTCAGTGACTGGCATTTCTGCGAACGCGTCTCTCATTGTCATCGCGTTTAGCAGCTGTAAATTAGTCCCTATTACTGTCAAGGCATCCAGGCTCTCTCTAAAATCTGACTCGGTATACTCCCCGATGAGCCATCTGATTAGCCTAGCAACGCGGTCTAATCGCTTGCCGTCTGGCATCAACTGCGTACTTTCGAGGGCATCGTCCATTTCTTCTTCGTCGATGCCCAAGCTCCACTCTCACCTTCTCTGCTTTCTTCGCCATGTTGGTGTGTCTTCTGCGTCTAAACGACGTTTCGCGGTTGCGCAACAACGACGTAGCAGCTCCCTATCCTATGCACTCACCCCACATAGCCTCTAGATTGTATTCTTGTCGCTGCAACGTAAGCTGCAAAAATACAACCTTAAAACGAAATATTGAATTCGTATAATCGGAGGGAAATCCGTAAAAAAAAAAATTAATTACGCTAGATAAGCTCGATTTTTAAGCTTGGACTTTTCTTACTTCTTAAAATAAAAATAATATTTTAATTGGCCTGGAGTCAAAAAAATATTTCATTCACGACTAAAATATAACAGTCAGTTTATTTCCTGAAAAACGAGACTGGCGTGGCTTTTCGTTCCCTCATATATTGGCGCGTACGTACACTAGCTTGCATACGTGTAGCGAAGCGGAAAAAATAAGAAATTTTCGGGTAGACTGAGCACAGGTAACAACACTGAAAAATTCATCGGCCTGTTGCTGCACTTTTCCGAATGTCGCTGTTGTAATTGTGCAGTAGCCAGTCGAAAATTGAGCACCCGCGCTCTAGATGGTGCCTCTAAGATTAGGTTGAACGGTTGCTGCTTAATTTTTGGACGGCTACAGCGCAAGTTTTGTACAACAGCTCAGCAGCAGTCCGAAGAATTTCTAAGTGTACCGGCATCATGATTTATCTGAGAATTGTCGCCTTTTCCTGTTACAGTACACATTACGGATCATTCCAAAAACTATTCGCCTTGTGTCCGATGTTACCGCACTTGTAGCAGCAATTGCTACGGTCTTGCGTTTCTCTGCACTTATTGGCAATGTGGCCAAAACCTACCTACACTACCTAAGCGGCTGATTTTTACGGCTAAGCACCCGGATCATACAGTTGACCCATCCTATTCTGATCTTCTGTAGCTTAGTGATTTGGCCGCTATCTTAGCTGGTACTTTACTATATTATTATATTAAGGTGCTTAATGTACCTGTGTGCCGTGAAGCCATTCATATCTATTCTCAATAACTTAACATCTAGGAGTTAACCTGACACCTAGATATCTATGAGGCGGATATAATTTTGGGCCTGAAAATTTTTGAGCCTTAAAATTTTTGGGCCTTAACATTTTTGTGCCTTAAAAATTTTAAGTTATTTAAATTTTTCTGTGTGCAGTGGAGCAATTCTCACGTAACGGGGTACAATTTCTGGGGAAAACTCGGCTATACTTGACCGTTGACCAAGATCAACTTCGGGAGTTCGTGGATCTTCTACACGAATTTGAAGAAATTTTTCAAGATGATGACGTTACTGAAAAATGTAATTTAGTTGAACACAGAATTCAATTACTCCATAATCAACCAATTAAACAACCTATTCGAAGACCCTCTATTCATCAAATTGAGGAATTAGATAAACGTATTGCTGAGATGCATTCTCAAGGAGTCATTGAGGAATCAGATAGTTCGTATTGCTCACCTGTAGTTCCCAAGAAGAAGAAGAAGGATGAAAAAATTTTTGAGTTGATAATACGATAATATGATAATAATAGTGGAAAATCACGGCTTTCTCAATTAGAAACGTTTATAGCAATTTAAGGTTAGGCCATTCGGATTATGCAATGCACCTTTTCAACGTTTGATGGAAAAGTTACTCAGAGATTATCTCTCAAAATTCTGTTTTATTTATTTAGATGATGTCATGGTATTAGGAAAGCCATTTAATGAGGTGGTATCCAATTTAAAAAGGTATTAGTTCGTTTTCAAGAAGCAGGTTTACGTCTATATAAGAAGAAATGTGTTTTCTTCAGCAGGCAAGTCGAATATTTAGGATACATTGTTTCTGAAAAAGGAAAATCAGCTGATCCAAAGAAAATTCAATCTGTTGTAAATTGGCCAATTCCTCATAACAATAAAGTTGTGTTGAGTTTTGTGAATTTCTGTGGTTATTATAGGCATCTCATTAAAGGATTTGCTGATTTAGCAAAACCTTTGTATAAACTGAAAAATTGACTAAGTTCATATGGTCAAAAGATTGTCAAAAAGCCTTTTCAAAATTGAAAGAGGTTCAATTTTGAACAAAACCTTCAATTTTAGCATTTTCTTCTCTTTCCTCTGAATTTATTTTAGATACTGATGCTTCTAATCATGGAATTGGGTCGGTTCTTTCTCAGAAGCAACATGGAATCAAACGTGCCATAGGTTATTATAATAGAGTCCTTTCTACACCGGAGCGAAATTATTGCATCACTCGACGTGAACTCCTCGCTATTATAGAATCGTTAAAACATGTTCATCATTACCTTATCGTTAAGCCTTTCATCATTAGGACTGATCTTTCCTCTTTGACTTGGTTATTATCGTTTAAAGAACTAGGTGGACAATTAGCTCGTTGGTTAGGGAAATTGGATCAGTATACCTATAAAATTGTTCACAGAAAAGGTAAGTTACATGGAAATGCTGATGGACTTTCAAGAGGCCATTTTGAAGATTTTTCATGTAAATATTGTTCCAGAGTAGAAGAAAAATTCAATGAAGAGACTATTTGCCGTATTATTTTTGAAGAAAATACATTGGAAGATTGCAAGAAGAGTCAAGCAGACGATGAGGCAATTTTTGCTTCCTCCTAGAGAAAGCTTTGTAATAGTAAAATTTTGAGTTTCGTCAAAACTTCTAGAAAATACTTTTTGGTGTGATAGAAGTTCAAATCACGTGTTTTTAGAAAATGTCCGTATGGATGTATGGTGTGTGTATGTGTGTGTGAGGATGTGTGTGTATGTATACCGTAATATTTATGGAACTACTCGGTCAATATCAATAAAATTTGACATGCATGTATATTTTTGGATTCTGAATTCGGGAAGAACATTTATTTTTTATTTTTCTAACAATTTTTGTTTTCGTAGCCAATTTTTGCTTTTTGAAAAACACTATTTTGCGTTTTTTTCGATCATCCCATCGTTACAAACAATTCAGCTAATATGTATTTGAAAGAGAATAAAATTACCTACTTTTGTCCGTTTGGTCCTCGGGATCGAGCGATTTGTTTGGCAGATAAAATGAAAAAGGTGATTTTTTTTTAAATTCATATCTCTGAAACTAAACATAACCTCACGAAAAAAAAATCATGTCAATGGGTCACGTATAAAACTTTATCCCATTAAAATTTCAAGCGAATTGACTACTTAATTTTTAAATAAAAAATCGAAAACTGGAAAAAATGAGTTTTTTTGTGCCTCGATTACGGAAGTAAAAAGGCTTTATTGCACTTGAGATTTTGGGAAAATGTAGATATTTTATGTCTTAGCTATGTTCATTGCGATGCTTTCAAAAACCCCTATGGTTCTTAAGATATCAAGATTTCAATTTTTTTTTTAAATTTTTTGACTCCTCATATCTCTAAAACAATGCAGTCAAATGCTTCAAAATTTTATTTGGTGATTAACCATAAAAAAAGTTATTTGCCGCTAAAATTTTAAACGATTTCGTCGCGCGGTTCTCAAGTAAAGAGCTAAAATGTAAAAACTGATTTTTCTTAAACTTTTTCTTCCTCTTGTAGGGGTGTCGTTGCACGTCGTTAAAGTCCCTTCCTATTAATTTATGTCAAAATAACACACATATTTCTGATATACTGATGTATATATATATACATCAGTATGACATATAGTACATGAGTACTGCTAATCCTTGCGCAGATGGCTTGCTTAATCGCATTCCAACTTATTCAGTTCCACAATATTTTGTATTATTTTTTAATTGCTTCTTCAGCAAAATAATCGACATTGAATATATTTAAAAAAGCATTAACATTGTATATTTAAATAATATTTTATCTATTGAAAGTATAAATTTAGTTGGAGGAAGCTACGTGCCAATGAATTGGCAGCGATTTTTTATTTGTCAAACGAAGGAATTACAGAAAAATAGTAACATGTCAAGAGATGTCTTCGATGAATCAATTCACTAAAATCTATTGTTCACAATGGGATTCATTAGTGTTAATTAATGGAATTTTGTATAGAGAATGGGTTTCAACAAATTTAGATCATAAAATTCGTCAATTGGTTGTTTCTATAGATAAAATCAAAGATATTTTAGAAGAAGCACATGATTCACCATCTGGAGGACATTTCCGAGTAAACATAACTTTAGATAAAATTAGAAAAAGATTTTATTGGGCTACTGGCAAGAGAAATATAGAAAATTGGTGTAAATCCTGTGAAGTTTGTATTGCAAGGTTCTCCAGATAAATACCATGGTGAGATGAAGATTTACAATTTAGGAGTTCCATTCGAACAACTTCAAATGAATATTTTAGATCCCTTTCTACTTTCTTCTTTAGGCAATAAATTCCTCGTAGTTGTAACAGACTGCTTCTCGAAGTGGGTTGAAGCTTTTCCTCTCTCTAATATGAGAACAAAAACCATTGCTGAGATTTTCGTTGATCAGATATCTGTAGGTATGGGGTACCTTTAGAAGTACATACTGATCAAGGAACGAATTTCAATTCGAAATCGATTAAAAATTTGTCTGAGTTATTAGGAATTAAAAAGACAAAAACATCACCATTGCACCCACAATCAAACGGACAAGTAGAAAGACAACACGAAACACTACTTCACTATCTCACAAAATACATACATGACAATCAGCTCTCAACATTGAATATTCCCAAGGACAAAAAGTTTGGTTCTTCAACCCTCGAAGAACTAAAGGAAAAGCACCAAAACTACAGTCGAATTGGGAAGGACCTTGGGAGGTTGTGAGAAAAAACAATGACGTCGTCTATTGTATGCGTCGTTCACCAAGACATAAATCCAAGATAGTCAACATCAATCGTCTTGGGACTTACACTGAGAAAGATATCCATCCATGAAGACTGCTCTGCTCACGGATTTGAGCTGTGGTTTTTCCCGTGGGCGTGAAGGTAAAAACCGAAGCAGGGACTTGAGGTGAAATTTCACGACATATTATAATTTGCAATAAAGCGCAACGAAATCATTTATATACAAGATAAACAATAATTTTAATAAATGAAAAATAATGTACTTTACCAGTCAAGAGACTGGTAGAAATATTCATCTGCTACAAACATTAAAATTGAAGAACCTGCAACAATAAAATTAATTCCACAAAGTAAATGCTTAATGGAAAAAGTTTTAAGCAATAATTTTTGTTTTTAATTTATAATAAATTACTTATCTAATAATTCCATTGAATTACTTTATTGAAAGCAGGATACACATACATGGATCACTTGTGCAATTTAACAAATTGTAATCATAATTGCACATATATCACTAATAATAAGAAAAAAATAATAACTATTCATCAATATTAGTATGCACCAACAATATATGAAATACAATTCACAATTTAAAATTGAAAAGTCACAACAAACTAAACTAAAATACTAATTAAATATACAGTGTAAACTTCAATATTAAAATTTAATAAACGATTCGCATCATAAACTATATAAATATTCGGGCGTATAATGAGTGTCCAGAGTCTTACTGTTACCATTATTAGTGGTGATTTGAATATTTATTTCATGTGGGTACGAACTATTAAATTCATAGTTTATTTATTTATTTCATAGTTAACAAACTAGAGTTTAGTTACAAATCAAAGTATTTATCCACTTACACATTTTGAACGTTGAAGTACTACAAAGCCCACATAATAGAATATAATTAGAATTTAAGATACTGCAATCTTCTTCAAATGCTCTACTTCCTCTATTGATATATTTCATTAACTCAAAATTTTCAACAATTGCACTAGCCATTGAATATTTTCATGTAAAACGTAGAGCCGCAAAGTATTATGATAAATAACTTTTTTTTTTTGCTACAGGAAACTGATTAGCTACGAACTTGAGTTTAAGCATTTTCATGATATCATGTCAATAGAATGGTTGTATTTTTCAAAGATCTACAACTTCTTAATGTAACTTTTTTTTGTAGAATACTTAGTATTCAACATGTGGATCTAAAAAAACATTTTTAACCATTTTTGAAGATAACAGCATTCTGCGTATATATTAAAAAAACGTGCGGAGCGCATCTAAACTTGCTAGTGTACTAAAAAATACATATTTTCATGTAAAACTCAGTCATACATATTTTTTTTTATTTATTTTTTATTCAAATACATATAGTTATAAGTTACAAGTTATATAATTATTGTTGTTTATTGTAATAGTGATATATTATTTCTCCTCTTCCCTTGCCTCTTCCTCTGACTCTTCCTCTGCCTCTGCCTTTTCCTCTATCATTTCCTCCTCATCGATTATTGACTATATTATTGACAATAATTTTCTCTATTATTACATGCAATCATTTTTAATAAATTTTTATTATTTTCGATTCTTTATTTGAAATATTAAAGTTTAATTAATACAAAATAATAATTCAATAATTCACCTTGATTATTTTGCTGCAATTCACGCAACGTTTCTCCTTCTTGGCGAAGATTGTTCTGCAACCTTTGCAACTCCTCGAAACGTTGCTTAAAAGTTGGTTCTAAAAAATAAATTATAATTTAAATATTTAATATGTCTTTATTATTTTTCCAAATAACTTTGTACATTTTTTAACATGTTTGAGTTCCATATACTTTCAAAGAATTGATATTATAATATAAACACAAAATTATTAATAGATTAAAATTCAAATTTCCCACGAAAACTTATCTATTTATTTTAGATTTCTATTTTAATTGTATAATTTCATAAAAAAAATTTTTACATTTAACTATCTTTTTGGGATATTACAACATTTTTTAATAATAATACTTTGTTAAAAATATTTACACCGAATTTTACATCAAATTTTATGTAATAATTTAAAACTTTTACGTGTACAATTTTACATAAATCAATTAAATTGTAAAACTTTACCTAAAATTTAAAATAAAATTGTACGTAAAGATCAATATGTAAAATTTTCTGTGAAATATTACATAAAGTCTTACTATTTTATTCGTGCATGTGAAATTTTATATCTAATGGTTTAAAATATTTACATAAAATTTTATGTAAATAAATATCTTTGACAAGATAACTTTTTATTGTCTTGATACTTTCCTAGTAAAATTTTAACCAATCTGGCTGGCATATTTTCTATGATGAAAACTACTTATACAAACTAACCAGTTTCGATTATATACGTACAAAGCGTTTTGCATGTATACTTAACCTTTTGAGGTTAATATTATATAGTATAATAACACTTATACAATATAAGAAGAAAGTGATTTATTAATAAAGGCTTGTATCGTTGATTATTTTTTAATAAAAACATACTTAACATTTTTTTACATCTTGCAAAGTTATGATGGTAGCTTCATCAGTATATATAGATATACTACGCATGTTAAAAACGAACGTACGTTCCTAAATCAAACGCTCCCGTCTTCTTTCATTGTCAAGTCTTACCCCATTACTGTTTATCAATAATATTTGAATATCTGCATACTTTATGTGTGTATGTGTGCGTATGCGCGCGTGCGTGTGTGTATGTATGTGCATGTGTATGTGTGTATTCATCGGCGAACCTTTAAATATCGGCGAGTGCCTTATGTGAAAAGCAAAGCGTTTCGCTTTCAGCGATGTTTTTCTACTACATAAAACTTTTTGAATAAAGTTTGTAAATGAAAAACCGAGTTTGTAGCGCCGTGGTGTCAAGTTTAATGAACTGGTCTACCAAAAGAAAATATTGATCGTACTTTTTGTTTTTCTAAAATCCTGGAAATACGAACAGATGTTTGCGCGTACTTCGTCGTACTCATGCGATTGCAGCGCCAACCTTAAATTCTAATTCTACATAAAACTTTTTAAATAAAGCTTGCAAATGAAAAACCGAGTCTGTAGCGCCGTAGTTTTAAGTTTAATTAATCAGTCTACCGAAACAAAAATTCCATCAGACTTTCTGATGGAATTTTTGTTTTTGGAATTCATCCTCTTAAATAATACAGAATACAAACTGTTCATTTTTTAAAATCTTCATCTAATCGGTCAATTACGTGTGATAAAACTAACATTGCATATCGTAGTAGACGATATATTGCTTCTGGACGGCCTACATATCTTGTATTTAAATATTGTTTTATTTCATCGTATAATTTATTGTTCTCTAAGTTAAGAGTTGAAATTGATTTCATTTTTTCCGCAACAATAAGAAATTGTACTTATTGCCAGCGCCGTAACTCGCGCCCAAAAAAGTCACTCTGACCAAACTCTACTTGGAGGAAGAGTCTTATTGCTCCTGTCCGTTCGAGCTCGATCGATAAATTGCTAATAACTTTTAATAGAAATACCCGATTGTAGCAATTTCATTGTATTGCTGTATGTTCTTTATGGGCTGTAAGGTTATGTGCACAAGTTTTTTGCAGTACATAGCATGCTATAAATGTACTAAAAAGAACTTGTGTACATATCCAGATAACCCTATAGCCTATTAATAACATACAGCAATACAACTTATTTTGTTTAAAATCATTTAACTTCTACTGCAAGGTCCACCTAATTATCAAACTTGGCATGCTCAAAGCTCTTGTCATAAGATAAACTTTCACCATCAAAAATCCAAAATTGCTTCTGTCAAAGCTGAGCACTAATCCCGTATAGCTTATATTTTAATAAAGCAATATGAAACAAGCTATGTAGGTCAGAATGAACTTTTTTTTCATATTCTACAAAAATAGTATATTGTGTACAAAGAGCGTAAAGTGGGCATTTTTATGCCGAGTGTGGAGTTTGCAGTACGAGTCAAGGCGAGTTCGCCGGAGCCAAAGGCGAAGGTGTTTACGAGCCGTAGACGAGTACTGAAACCACACGAGGCCAAAAAGTCCGCTTAGCCCTTGGTGCACACCATATATTTTGTTGTGTCCTTTTGGGGGTATACTAGAATAGTATACCAATTTTGGTCGGGATTTGAAAAATATCCCCACGGCTTGACATGGGATAGCTTATATTTATTATATGTGTGCGTTTTCTTTATGTGGCGTAGTCATCCACCAAGGTGATTAGGGTTCAGGATCAAACTCGTCTTCTTCATTCTGCATTGTCCAGGCGTCTGCTTCCTACAGCATAGTCCAATCGTCTTCTTCGAACAGTCTGAGCTGAACACAGTTACCTACGTTCTACAGCATCGGTCTGAGAAGTACTTAGAGGTACTCAGCTCTACCTCCTAAGAGGAACCGTATTGGTATTCTGCTAGTTCACCCGATTTTTCAATGTGTATGAGGCAGCTTCTCCAGGTGGCTTATCTCCCTTTGGTAGTAGCACCAGGTGTATTGGAGTTCTTAGAAAACGTATCTTCTTCAAGACATGAATTGTACAGGTCCACAAAGACATCGAGGCGTGCTTGTATAGCTTGTTTGAATGCAATATTGGGTATGCTGTCCAGGCATGGAGCCTTGTTGTTCCCAATTTTCTTGCATGCAGCCAGTAATTCTTCTGTGGTGATTGTTGGAATGATTTCGTCATTTGCCTCCGCTTCAAGAATAGCTGTTACTTCCAGTTAAATGGGAAACAGTGTGGTCACAATACGGTCCAGCAACTCTGCGCTCTTAGGAGGGGGAATATAACCTCCTTTTATCTTCTTTATTACTACTTGGTATGGTCGCCTCTAATTCAGCTCAACCTTGTCCTGTTATTCTTTAAGGCACCGTCGTTTTTCTTTACGGATATTTTTCTGGAGTATCCGTTTAGTATCCTTCATTTTTTTGTTTAGGGCGTCTACTATTTCTTTACTTCAACTAATCTTGTAGTATTTATTTTGAGCTCGATGTTTCCGTCTTTTGGTTCGATGACACTCGCTGTGGGCAGCGTCAATTTCATTATTCCACCAGTATACTGGCGGTCGTATATTATTGGGAGCCCTCCTTGGCATCGTTGCGTCACAGGCTTGGGTAATATTTCCTATTGCCTGCTTGACCTTATCATTCGCCGGACCAAAAGAGCTGTATTTCTTCTGCGCCAAAAACTGCGTGAGGTAGTAGTTAACTTTCCTATGTCTTCTTTCAATCTAGTCTTCTATCCTTGTTATAAGGCGATGAGTCCATTGCCCCTTACCACTAGCGTCCCATCTTGTTTGCCATTCAGCCATCGTCTTCTTTCTTGCGGCATCCCAGATCTCCTTCTGGCTTTTGTCATTTGATCGTCTGCTAGCTTCGAATACGTCCTTTTTTTCTAACACTTGAAGGTCAATGGGAGGCATGCCTACTTTGACTTGACGCCTTCTGTAACTTTACGAGTCTTAGTATCGTCCTCAGTGTCATATAATAAGATTCTGTCGTTCAAGGAGTCGGACATTATCCTTCTTATATATAATGGCACATCCTGATTCTGGAGTGCCTCATGTATTTTACTTCATCTGGCTGAATTGAATGCAGTTTTGACATCCAATGTAACTATGGCGCAATACTTATTTTTTCCTCCTTCCATCTTTTTCCCTCTATCGCTGTTTGTGCAGTGTCAATCAAACGCTTCTTTCTGAAGCCATATTAGTGTTTCGCTAATCTACCTTTTTCTTCTATAAAATGATCCATTCTGAAGCAGATAATGCGTTCCAGAATCTTGCCTGGGGTATTCAGTATGCAGAGCGGTCTATATGATGAGGACTCCTGGGGTGGTTTCTTTCCTTTCGGAAGAAGCACTAGTCGCTGTTTCTTCCAGTTTGTGGCGAATGTTCCCTCTTCTGGAAATGTATTGTACAAATCTACGAAAACCTCTAGATGAGCCTGAATGGTATGCTTTAACGCAATATTTGGAATGTCATATGACCCTGGGGTCTTGTTGTTTCCAACTCTTCTGCAGGCGGCCAGCAATTCCTCAATCGTGATCGATGGGATAGCCTCTTTATTTACACCTTTTTGATGACACTTGGCTTTTCTAGTTTCCTGGGGAACAGTGTGGACACTACTTATTGTTTTGGGCATTTTGGTGGAGGCACGTAACTTCCCTTAATCTTCTTCATTACTATTTTATGCGGTTGACCCCAAGGTTTTTGTTCGACCTCGTCCTGTAATTCCTTAAGGCACCGTCGTTTGTTTTCGCGGATTTTCTCCTCCAGACTCATTTTAGCGTCCTTCATTTTTTATCCGCGGACATCTATTTTTTCTATGCCTATACCAGTTTTATATTACTTCCTTGTATTCCTACCAGTATTACTTCCTTGCCCGTTGATCTCGTCTTCTTGTCCAGTGGCACTCGCTACGTGTATACTGGTGGTCGACTAATGTATGCCACTCTTCGAGGCATAGCAGCGTCACATGCTTGGGTTATGTTTGCTGTTACCTGCTCCGCCTTGCCGTTCGGTATTCCAGGCAGTTGCGTTTCTTCTAGTACTAACAGGAACATGTCTTTATCATAATCCTTCGTTTTTCAAGTAACTCTATTAGTCGTTATACTTGCGCTGGGTCCCTGTTTTGATATTCCTACCTCCATTATTATGGCCTGGTGATCACTATGTGTGTAGTGCTCACTTACTGTCCATGAATCAACTAAGACAAGAAATCAAAGTCTGCTAACAAACGTCAGGACGACAATAGACCCTGCGTTTTCTCTTCTAAATGTGTGGGTGCATCTTTGGTTAACTAGGACCACATCTAGGAGAGCAAATGTTTCCAGGAGTACTTACTCGACCTCTGTGGTTAGTCCTTATGCTGATCCACTCCACAGCCCACGCATTGAAGTCGCCTGCAATCAGTACTGGTTTTCTCCCTACTGCGTCTTGTATAAGTTGATCAAGCAGTTGTTGCTGTAAACAGTGACACCTGCTACTCGTATGAATCCTTTTTCACGGGTCTTCATTTTTCCACAGAAAGCAACGTTTCCACATGTCCAAATCGCTGCTTTACCCGTAGTATCCATTTCCCACAATAATTCGTCTAGATCCTTATATTTTTCAGACACAGAAGCTACGTCTACCTCTTTCTCGCATACATACTGGTTATGTAGGTCCTGTACTGTCTCACAGTGATATAGATTCAACTGCATTATGTTTATTTTCGTTGGTTTTTTAGTTGTTTTAATACGGCTCAGTAGGCTGGGCATGTATAGCTACCAGCTGCATAGTCACTCTTCAATTCTGCATTCTTTTCCTGGCAGAGAATGCAACTCAGCTCGTTCGTGCAACTTTTTGCTGCATGTTTTTCCGTTCCGCACTCAAAACAGCATTTACTTCTATCTTACATCTCTGTACACTTTTTTGCGATATGGTGAAAACCCAGGCATTTATAGTATCTAGGTGGTCGCATCTCTTGACTAATCTCCCCAATTCTACAATTTCATTTTTTTCTCTCTTACTCTTTCTTTCTCTGTTGCGTCACTTCCCTATCCGCAATCTGTAAACGCGCCACGTAACATAGAAGGGTGCTCTTATCTTCTGAAAAGGTTTTCAAAGTCTGGTTGCATGTGTTTATTACACATGCAAGTATAATGTATGAGTGTTTTTTTTTTATATTCAAGTGGCATTACGAAAATTTTTTTCGTAAAAACCCAGTAATCTGCCTTAAAGGATATTACTAATTTACCAACTAACTAGCCAAACAGGTTCAGTTTCTAAACAAAAAATTGCGTGCTTTAAGACAATGAATTCCTATTTTAAGCTCATGAATTTATTACCGCACTACTGTGTGTACATTTTTTCTGAATAATTTTTTGGCATAATAAATAGAAGTAAAAAGTTGGCACAATTTATTAATCTTGTAAGCAGAAAAATACATAATTCTTTAATTTAATTTATATTTTACAGGATTTGGAACTATGGCGCCCAGTTTTGGTCATACTAGTCAAAACAATAGTACCAGTCTTTTCTCAAAACCCTTAACAGGTTTTGGTGTACCTTCCACTACATCTAGCGCTTTTGCTTTCAACGCAACAACTTCTTCAAATCTATTTAGTAATCAATCAAAACCATTTGGAATCACTACATCAACGCCGTTATTTGCAGCTAGCAATACTACTTCTTCTGTAAACAGTGGTTTCGGAAATATTAATACTCAAAATTCTGGTTTTGGAAGTAGTTTCAATCCTGGACAATCTAATCAAGTAAGTATAATTTCACGTATAAATGCTGTTGCTTAAGATGTAACTCCACTAAATTTTGACTAATAGGATAAGAAAATGCCCTCCTTTTAGAGGACGCTTTATAATCATAAAGTGTTTAACTTTATCAAAAACAGGTTGGAGATCCATTTAAATGTGCGTGCGTGCGTGCGTGTTTATTTTTTCTTATGTGGCGTAGGCAGAACAAGCTCTGCACAAGCGGCCCTCCGACACCGGATCCCCACAGATACTATCGTTGAACAATACTTTCGTGGGTCCCGTTAACTAGCCCTGTTTAGCTTCTCCTTTGGCATTTCCGTACACCCCCCATCCACCAAGGTTGTTAGGGGTTCAGGAGCAAACGCGTTTTCTTCATTCTGCATTGTCCTGCCGTCTTCTTTCTTCTACATCGTCCAGCCGTCCGCTTCCTACCACATCGTCTGGTCGTCTACTTTGAGCAGCATCGACCGGCCATCCTCTGGACAGATTCATCCCGACACCTACGTTCCTCTGCATCGGGTAAGGGAGTCTGCGCTCAACTTAGTTACCTACGTTCCTCAGCACTGGTCTGAGGAGCACTTAGAGGAACTCAACCCTAGCTCCTACGTTCCTCTGCAACAGGCAGGGGAGTGAGAGCTCAACTCTGTGACCTACGTTTCTCTGCATCAGTCTGAGGAGCATTTTGTATCTATTACATAGTGGCCTTTGTCTAGCAACAGTTTTACTCAGCTGTTTTGCCATGTTCTTTCCTTCTATTCTCTTTATTTCTAACCTTTTTAATATTAGTACTTATGTGGTTGTTTACTGCGCACCAGCTGTCTTTCGACGCTAGCATAGCTGTCATCATTGACTCACTGTTACACCTTCGGGTAGCTTTAGCCTAAGTACGACATCGTACATAATGTTCCACAATAGTGGGCCGAGCACTGACCCTTGTAGGACCCCTCCGGTTACTTGATAGGTTTTCGTGCCGCTGTCTGTGCCATAC
Source organism: Trichomalopsis sarcophagae (assembly GCA_024372645.1). Taxonomy (NCBI): domain Eukaryota; kingdom Metazoa; phylum Arthropoda; class Insecta; order Hymenoptera; family Pteromalidae; genus Trichomalopsis; species Trichomalopsis sarcophagae. Next base: position 31,933 of record QLSS01000115.1, read on the forward strand.
AAAAACGTTCTGTCTTTCAGGTAGTCAAACGTAATCCTTCTTGTATATGCGGGTACATCTTTTTTTCGTAGTGCCTCCTGGATCTTGTGGCTGAGTTAATCGCATTTTTAACATCCAGTATAATTATAGTACAGTACTTCTTGGATCCTCTTTTCCATCTTTTTCCTTCTGTTGCAGTTCTAGCGGTGTCAACTACTCCTCTCCATCTGGCTGAGTTAAACGCATTTTTAACATCCAGTGTAATTATAGCACAGTACTTCTTGGATCCTCTTTTCCATCTTTTTCCTTCTGTTGCAGTTCTAGCGGTGTCAACTACTAAGCTTATGGCATCAAGAGTGGAGCGTTTTTTCCTGAAGTCGTAGTGATATTCCGCAAGTCCTCCTGGTTTTTCAATGACTTGGTCTATTCTAACGCCGATTATGCGCTCTAATATCTTGCCCGGGGTGCCTATTATGCAGAGTGGTCTGTATGAGGCAGCTTCTCCAAGTGGTTTATCTCAGTACTAGGTGTTGCTTTTTTCAGTTTATAGGAAACGTCCCTTCTTTGAGACATGAATTGTACAGGTCTACACAGACGTCGGAACGTGCCTATATAACTCCTTTCAGTGCAATATTTGGTAAGCCATCCATGCCTGGATCCTTGTTGTTGCCAATCCTTTTGCATGCAGCCATTAATTCGTTCGCGGTGATTGTCAGAATGTTTTCGCCATTTGCCTCCGTTTTAGGGTTAGCTGTTACTTTCAATTGAAGGGGAAATGGCGTAGTCACAATATGGTCCGGCGATTCCGGGCTCTTAGAAGGGAAAATGTGACCTCCCTTCATCTTATTTACCATTACTTTGTATGCTCGCTCCCAGAGATCCAGCTCAACCTCGTCCTATAACGCTTTGAGAAACCGTCGTAGATTTTTTCGAATTTTTTTTCTTGAGTATCTATTTAATATCCTTTATTTCTTTGTTTCGGGCGTCTACTCCTTTTTGACCAAAAAGTATTTTCTAGAAGTTTTGGCGAAACTCAAAGTTATACAAAATTATACTTTGAGTAACCAAAAAAACTTGATTCATATAGTCGCATTATGAAGATTGATTCACATAGTCGTTTTATACAAACTGCAATTAACCTTGCAATTCGAGTACCAAAAAAACTTGATTCATATAGTCGTATTATAAAGATTGATTCATATAGTCATCTTATACGAACTGCAATCAACCTTGTAATTCGAGTAACCAAAAAAACTTGATTCGTATAGTCGTCAAGATTATATAATATTATAATCGTTAATAATGTTTATATTAACATTCGAATTTTACCAAAAATTATTAATTTATAATTATCCAAAAATCAAAAAGTCGTCGTTTAAAGATTGGTTCGTAAGTCGTATTATAGTTTCATTAAATTTAGGCGAAAAAGCAAAGGTAATTTTTATACAATAGAATAAAAAAAAATCAACGCGCCTAAAGTACATTATGACTGAAATAATGTGCTTCTGACAGTATCCCTTGGGTGTTGTGGAAAACTGTCTACTGATGGTTATAGAACTTTTTACCGTTCATAAGTATAGCCAAAATAACTATATAATATAGTATATAATTTTAAACCATAAACATTGACAGTTAATTAACAGTACATTTTAAGTAAGTTAATTCTACAAAATTCGTGTTGCTGCTGTGTAAAGGGCTGTGGGGGGGGGGGGGCATACACATTATCAAAAATAACATAAAAATAAACGATTATTGCATTATTTTGTTGGGGGGGGGGGGGGGGGGG
>QLSS01000115.1:33797-48467 GCA_024372645.1 Trichomalopsis sarcophagae
GGGGGGGGGGGGGGGGGGGGAGTATAGCCAAAATAACTATACTGGGTGACCCAATTTAAACGGGCACCGCTCATAACTCATCAGGGACAGCCACAATCGAAAAAATGGTAGAGACCAAAGTTGTAGGATATCGAAGGGGCAACCCGATGGTGACCTTGGATTTGACTTTGAACGCGTTTTTCAAGGTCATTTGAAGGTCAACTTTGGTTTTTTAAATAGGAACCCCATTCTTTTATTGCGGGAATGGAAAAAGCGGTAAATTTTACGTTTAGAATGGTATGTTCGGTTGCGGCACTGAAGGTCATCTCAATGTCCTGCAGCCAGAATAAAACCCCGCCTACGTAATTCCTCTAGCAACGCCAAATTAAAAAAAAGTGGTAGAGACCAAAGTTGTTGTATAGGGGGGCGGGGGAGGGAGAATTGTGACCTCGAATTTGAGCCAGTCCTACAAGGTCATTTCAAGGTCAAATTATTTTTTTTCAAAAAGCACCCACTTTTTCGACTCCGGATCCTGAAAGCGTGTAAAATGTTGCACTTTAAACGAAGTAGTAAATTTAAAATAGAAGAAAAGATTTTAATCATTTAGCGTACCATTTCCTGAGTTTTGTCATCATTATAAAACTTGATGTCCAGGATCCACGACCAGGACGTAGCAGGGTGGATTTTCAGGTTCCATTTTGATCCGGCCGATGAAGGCAAGACGTGAAGACACCGGCCGATTAAGGCAAGAATCATAGCCCGGCCGATGAAGGCAAGACGTGAGGACACCGGCAGATGAAGGCAAGACCATGAAAAAATCACTTTATAAATAGAGTTTAAGCTTTACCTAATTAAGTGTTCAAAAATCCCTCCATGATGTCTAATACATAGTTCAATTCTTCGCTCAAAGCTTCCAACAGTCGACAGAAGCACATGCCTTGGTATGCCTCTGCAAGTATTAATGATTCTTTGCAGCATATTTTCTCTAGTAGTAGGGGCGTCCGCATACACTCTGTTTTTCAAAAAGTCCCATAAATAAAAATCTGGGCTCGTGAGATCTGGGGATCGTGGAGGCCACTCAACATGATCTTCACCACGTCCAATACCTATCCATCTATTACGGTATGTTTGATTTAAAAAATCTTGAACATCTAAACTTCTATGCGCAGGTGCATCATCATGTTGAAGCCACATACGCATTCTGGTTTGTATATTAACATCTTCTAACAGATTTGGTAATTCATTTGTCAGAAAATAGAGGTATCTATCTCTGTTAACATTACCGTCAAAAAAGTAAGGCCCAATTAGATAGCCATTAACAATACCACACCATACTACAAGATTCCATTGATGTTGGTGATCGACTGCACGGGTCCAATGAGGATTTTCAATGGACATGTATGTGTGTATAGCATATGATTTGCAACTTATTACACTTAAATTACTTAACTTCACCTACATAATAATATTAAAATTTTTGTAAGCTTTTTTGATAAAAATCTTTGAGTTTTTTGTCCACGCGATTCTTGAAAAATGTCTGGACAAAACGGGCTGAAACCTTTTTAACATACTTTCGAAACCAATAGTTTTAGTACGAATGACGGAAATTCAATTTGAATAACCAGAACATTTTTTTAAAATCAAATGAGTCAAAACTTTAACCTTTTTTCAATTATTTTTACTTATTTGATTTTTAAAGATAATTACGTGCTTAATAAGTAAATAATCAATTTCTTAATATGTAGGTAAAGTTAAGTTATTTAAGTATAAAACATTTCAAATCAATCGAAGTGATTCATGTAAATTTAAAACTGATTCTTCTTTTTAGGTTTTAAAAACGTTATATCCCCTTAAGTATTTATCTGTGCAAGTACCATGTATGCGGAAGCTTCTACCAGTAGAGAAAACATGATGTGAATCTATCCAACCAAGTCCTCGTCGTAAAGCCTGGACATCAAGTTTTATAATGATGACAAAACTCAGGAAATGGTACGCTAAATGATTAAAATCTTTTCTTCTATTTTAAATTTACTACTTCGTTTAAAGTGCAACATTTTACAGCTTTCAGGATCCGGAGTCGAAAAGGTGAGTGCTGTTTGAAAAAAAATAATTTGACCTTGAAATGACCTTGTAGGACTGACTCAAATTCGAGGTCACAATTCTCCCCCCCCCCTCCCTATACAACAACTATGGTCTCTACCACTTTTTTTTAATTTGGCGTTGCTAGAGGAATTACGTAGGCGGGGTTTCATTCTGGCTGCAGGACATTAAGATGACCTTCAGTGCCGCAACCGAACATACCATTCTGAACGTAAAATTTACCGCTCTTTCTATTCCCGCAATAAAAGAATGGGGTTCCTATTTAAAAATCCAAAGTTGACCTTCAAATGACCTTGAAAAACGCGTTCAAGGTCAAATCCAAGGTCACCATCGGGTTGCCCCTTCGATATCCTACAACTTTGGTCTCCACCATTTTTTCGATTGTGGCTGTCCCTGACGAGTTATGAGCGGTGCCCGTTTAAATTGGGTCACCCTGTATAATGTAGGAAGATATATATATATATATATATATATCTGGCAGATCGCGATGAGTGCAATAAAAAGCATGTGTGCTATGGCCGTAGATTCGACAACTTTTAGCGTACAGTACACGTAGTGGTTCAAGGTTTACGCCTATACATAGTTAAAAAGGGACGCGCTAATAATGTTAATCCTTCTTTATTGGACATGGTTGTGGCGTTTGTTGAGCTGTGTTGGCGGTGAATGTTCGCTTAAGAAGCTCGGCGCCTGTCGCAAATAAACGAAACGGCATCAAGAAAGACAAAGGCGTCGAAGAAGGTGATCTCAAGTATACGGGACTACCATCGGGACTGTTCCAAGGCGTCGTCGCAGGCGTAAAGTTTTTTCGGACGCAATTGCTTGCCGCGTTCGTTAAGCATCTTAGCTAGTCCAAGGGCTAAGCTGAGCGAGCATTGATCTTCGCAATGATCCCAGTAGAAGAAGGCAGCGATGGGCATCTTTCATAAATGTATGTTCATAAAGGCATATAGAGTGCTCTGATAAAACTTTTGAAACAGATAGTTTAAATTGCACCCTGCTGATAACAAAAGGACCTAAAGTAGATTGCAAGGCTTATAATATAAGATTATATTCATACATATATTATAAAATTGGGATATTTTTCATGAAAGGGCAGAAGCGGATGTACTTATATTAGATAATAAAATTTCTAAAAAGATGTTTTGAGCAAGATATTCACACAGGAAATAATTTAAAACCAGGAAATTCTAATTTACATAGTACATACGTGCTGATTTACCATTCTCCTGTCGTGGGATTCACACAAAAATTGTTGATGGTGGATCATAATAAAAGTGTGTGTGCGTGCGTCGTTGATAGCCTACCCCAGGGAGACTAGAGAGTCTCCCTGGCCTACCCATAAACTGGGCCTGACGATCAATGTGCTAATCATATCGCTACACATTTACAAGGACATGGCGCAATCTGTGTTGTAAAATTGAAAGTTACTTCAAACAGATAGCGCAATGGAAGTACTTTATATAATGTATTATTATGATGATACCATGATTATGTATAATTCATTTTATAAATTTCTCATAGTGAATCTTCTGTTTTGTTCGTGTCTGTTAATTTATGTTCGGAACTTTAGACTGTCATTTTCGTCAAAATAATTTTTCATTAAAATATTTGTCTAAATATTCATTATTCTTAAAAATTACCCCCCCCCCTTGCGTTGCAGGCTTGGGTAATATTTTCTATCATCTGCTCATTTGCAAATCTAAATAACTGTTTTTCTTCTAAAGCCAGCAGAAATGTTTCCTTATCATAATCCTTCGTTGTCCAACCGACTCTTTTCGTCGTTGCACTCCCGTTGGATCTCCGTTTTGATATTCCTATCTCCATTATTATCGCTTGGTGGTCACTATTTGTGTTAACTATTGCTCACCGTACACGATCTAACTAAGCCAATCAGGCAGCTGCTAACAAACGAGCAAGCTCTTTAATTTGATTGTGCACGTTGTGCCAGTCCCTGACATAGACTATCGATTCCTCGATTCTGCTGCCAAAGCGGTCCATGTGCGCATTCCTATGCTTTACGCAAACAGTTCTTTTATCTCTGTCTGCATCAACCACCATTTCTATCTATAGGTGGTATTGAATCCGTGGATTACAATGTGAAGTGTATTACTCTGCGTATAATTTTGATACATTTTACGAAAAAGTTTTTTAAAAGTCTCTTGCGTTGAAAACTAGTATATTTAGTACCTTGGCCAAGAGCGATCTTGCAAATAAGTGCGTTGCACAGCAGTGTTGTGTAAGTGTGGACGGCGTGGATTTTTGAGTGCACGTCTCAAATCGTCTAGATAGAAAAATTGATGACGGGTTTATCTTATTGTTTCAGATTTGAAGTGTCGCACAGTGGGTAATTTTGGTATATTTACGGAGAAAACTCTCGTTATAAGAGAATGCTTAACAATTCGTAACAATTCTTTTTGTAGAAATACTTAAAAATGATTGTACTTCACGTAGGAATCACGGACATTTTTATATCTTGCGAAAGCTAAATATGACCTATCACATAGAGCCAAAACAAACGTGATTTATCATAAAATGACTCGTCATTATTTATGGTTCAAAAACACTGAAATTTCTGCAATTTCTACTCATAGTAGATATGTTTATAAGTAATGAGAAAATTTTGCAAATATTACATAAAATATATGGATTCCAAATTTTTGTCGAAAAATATAGAATTTAGTGATTTGGTATATAATAACTTGTCATCATTTGTGGTTGAAGAATTCGAAATTCCCGAAGTTTTTCGCAATGTTAACTCGAAAATTTCATTCTCAGTTAATTTACAAGTAGTTAACGCGTTTTGACGCAATGATTTATTGCGGAGGGTTAGCGTTAATTTTTTAGGTAATTTTTGATCAGCGATTTGAATTAACTAGCAACCACAGTGTAATTTAGTCGCGATTTTGCGAAACTATTTACTTCTATATTGGTGTTCGGATTTTTCATGATACAGAAAAAAATGTATATCGTTACTGTTCGTGAGTTTTTTGGCTTATCAGTTTGTTTTCTGAGCTAAATTATGGTTTCCAATGAAAATATTTGTTAAAAAGCTGTTTCGTTTAATAATAAACGAATTTATATCACGAATACCCAAGATAGTATCTCTACTTTTTTCTTCAGTGAGGTAAGACCGTGAAGTTGGCTGTCTAGCCTAAAAGTGATAGGACCGTGAAGTTGGCCTCACGAGCTATTATGTGTAATACAGTTAAGTATCGCTTTTCCACAGATTTCTATAAGTTGCGCAGAGTAAATGTGTTTACATTGTCTGTTTGAATTAAAGGTTATGTTTTCGAACAGCTGCCGCACTGTCGCTGCACAAACTTTCCGAGTATTCAGGATCACTGATGACGGGGCCCAGGAAGTTGATTTTGTGATTTTTTGTGCATATATGCGAACATCGTTTGGCGGTAGCGGGTTACGCTTGATGTCTAGGTGCCAAGGGTCTTTGATGACGAGGCTGTCGATAAATATTGTGCGCTGTAGATGTTTGTATCCACATGTCAATATCGGCCATTAATGCGTCTAGTGTGACCGATAACGGAGTCATTGCGCACTCTACTTCTTGGTACAAAAATGTTCCAATTAGTTATGTTTACTATCTAGGTATATGCGTTCGACAATGACGCGATCGAGGCAGTACGTTCCGTATCTTTCATCGTCTAAATGTACAAACTTATTTTAGACATCAAAAGCTATGGAGCGCATCAACAAGACCCTGTCATCGGCAACCTCATGCACCTGGATACCATACACGAGAGATATCGATATTCATGTTATAAAAATTTCAGTGTGCCCGAACCCCATCATCATATATTTTATTTGTAGAACATATTTAAGGTACATACTTCAATAAGTTCTCTCAAAAAGATATCAAATTTCTAAAAGAAACTTAACCAAAGTAAAAAGGTTGAGCCTGTTTGAGATTTTGCGTATCATCACGAAAGACAATAATTATTTTCACTGTGAAATTACAGATTAAAAAACAACTTAGATCGATTAAAATAAGTCAAGTTTACCCCCATATTATTTTATTTATAATACGACTACCAAAAAATCATTATGTTTTATTAAGGGCTCAGTCAAATGATTGTTAATTTAAATTTAAGTAATATATTGATTAATTACAAACAACTCTCAAGATACTTACTACATAACTTGGCATGCTTCCTAATTTTGTTCATGGTGTTGTCTAATTGTAACTTTCCGCATATTTCATTTATGTACATAAACTTATAAAATTGTTATTTCAATAAAATGAAATATTTCAAATGTTAAAGTGTTTGTACCACGAACAAAATGTAAGCAGTATGGCAAGTTACGTAATATGTATCTTGAGAGTTGTTTGTAATTGATCAATGTACTTAAGTTTAAATTACCAATCATTTGACTGAGCCCTTAATAAAACATAATGATTGTTTGTTAGTCCTATTATAAATAAAATAATATGATTGTAAACTTTTTTTTAATTGATCTCAGTTGTTTTTCAATCTGTAATTTCACTGTAAACAAAATTATTGACATGCATGATGATACGCAAAACATCAAACGCGTGAAACTTTTTTACTTTGGTTAAGTTTTTTACCGGTGAATGCTATGAGTACATGAGCGCTGAATAATCCAAACGAGTTTTTCCCTCACCTTGCCATCTTACAAGCGTCATACATTTTGGCACGATTATCATCGGCGGATAATAAGCCAATTATCCGTCTCCTTTATCTGCTTTATTTCCATTGTATTCGTTCGAAATGAGTAACATGCCAAATAAATGTTATGTCATTTTCAGAACTCTAGCTCTTAAATAGGTGCGTTGCGCTACCTTATTCCAAAGACGTTTGAACTTCCTGATTTAGTCGCATGCGTAAGCTAAACCCATTACGTCTATCTTGGTTTCATAACATTCGGTCATGACTTTTTTATATACGAAGATTCAACCTATGTAGCCTTTTTATCTAATAGGGAACAGATATGATATTTAAAACCTATTTTAAAATAAAGTTAAGGATAAATCTTACACAAACGTACAATAGTCACGATTTTTACTGCAATATTTGTTAAGTAATATTGTTTTGAAAATTCGATTTCCTGATACGTTTAAACGATTGAGAGCTCACGTGATCAGTAAGGCGGCGCAAAGGATGAAAAAATATATGGATGTATAAACGCATGTAAATTTTAATACATATAATAACCTTATTGTTTTCTCCAAAATCATAATAAAGATGAGAGATAATGCTTCAAAATTGAAATAGATTCATGAAAACGGGTCTTTACAGGCACTTGTCGAAAAAATTACAGTGTATAACAAGTTTCGCAAACGCTACACGACAAACGAGGCCCGTGAAAACCTCGTTTTTCACGCACGTCGTGTTAAAGTTTGATACATGTGCGCGGAGTATGCGAGAAACGCTTGCTTTGCGCATTTGTATCGAAATATACTATTTTGCACTACTTGTACATTTTTCAAGATATCTAGGTGATCTTAGCTCAAAATAATTTTGTACATGTTAAAGTAAAATATATTTAATTTACATTGCTTAAGCGTTTGTGTAATATCAGGTGTAAATGTGTTTAGTGAGTGTGTGTGTGTGTGTGATTCTCCTGAAATGTAGAAATTCACGTGATAAACTTTATTTTTAGAGTATTGGCTTATTTACCCAAAATAAACCTGCATTTAATATGCCGCCGTCAACATCTGTAACGAATTTCGGATTCGGCCAACCTTCAACAACAAATACTACTACAAGTCTTTTTGGTTCAAAACCTATTGGAACTGGATTTGGATCGACCTTTGGCGGAGGTACTACATCTACATTTCAAACAGGAAGTACTGGATTTGGAACACCACAAAATACTAATACTACATTATTCAATACAACTTTTAAAGTTCCGAGCCAATCTTCTGGTTTCACGTTTGGTAATACACCCAGTGGTGTTTCTACTGTATTGGGCAAGTATACTATCATAATGAATTTTACATATTGAAATGTAACATCCACTACTTTCATAAGGCATTTCAGGATAGAAAATTAATATTCTTTGAAATAATATGTGGTCATGTAAGCATTACGTATTGCCATCATTCGTATATTTGTTTATATAATTATTACTTATGTTACTGTGTGTATATATGGGATATTCTAAGTTAGCCCATGAAAACATTTTTCAAATTTTGGTCAAAATTAATGTGCTGGACCAGTATACCCCCAAATGAACAAATAAAAAAATTAAGACCTTCAAATGCCCTAAGAGAAATTTACAGCTACTAAAGGCGTTGCACAAGAGAGAGTCAGAGAGACAGAGAGAGAATAAGTATCGAGAGAGATTAAATGTCTTCGCTTCGTTCCGAATCGCGAACAGACGCTCCGCGTGTGCTAATTATTGTGAGACGAATATACGATTTCGAGGTCCTTCAAACTAGGACAATTCGTCCGAGACCATCTTAGCATCGGTCAGAGCGACCGTGCCGGCAATAGATATTTGTAAGTACCGTTCTAAATGACCCCTCGTTTATTTGGGTGACTTTGCGCCTCCTCTCTCTCTCTCTCTCTCTCTCTCTCTCTCTCTCATCTCGATCGTGTGCTGGTAGCTGGCATCAGTGGCGCCCATCAGACGCGTTAAATATGCCAACGCTGCGTCCGCGGGCTCGTGTAAAATTACACGGGCATATAGCTGAGTTGGCCAAGCCGTGCCTTCTAAAAGCCCAAGTTTTATAATAATAAATAGGGTCCTCCTAGCCCTGGTTGTAACGCAAGATTAATCGACCTTTATAATATATGCTTTTATGTTCAAGAAAGGCTTCAACATTATTTACAGTTTATGAATACTTTTCAAATTTTTCGAAATTATTATTTATTTTATTTATACCATATACATATGCCCTTTAAAAGGCATCCTATAGAGGCAAACACAGTTGCCTGTACATAGGAATGGCATACTTAATCACTAATACTAATATACTTAAAACTACCATATAGAGCCAAGATAACGCATTTAACGCTATCATGCCCTTTTTCCTTTGCATAGCAAGTTAACAAAATTATAATATTTAAAAAATATAACATCCAAAAGTTAATTCTTTTCTATAAACCTCTTTAATTTTCTTTTCATAGAGATTTTACTTATTGCTAGGCTTTTGAGATCATTCGGTAGCCTGTTGAATACACTCACAGCCACGAAATAACAGCTTTTCTTGCTTACTGTTTTATTAATTTTAGGCAATGGTAGATTCTTATTTCGTGTCTTGTTTGTACTACTTATGTATCTGTCTCTTAATTCATTATAATGATATACTATACACTCCAGTTCAAACATTTGCCTTATACTTAGAGGTTGGTTCTCTGCAATATAACAGTTTTTATTTATAATTCGAAGTATTTTCTTTTGTATCCCTTGAATTAAACTTAAGTAATTGTTATAAGCCCCACCCCATGCAATGATGCCATAGTTTGTAATACTTTGAAAGAAGGCATAATATAGTAACATTAGCGTTTTACTATTCATAAATTTCTTTAGCTTCGCAAAAATAAAGATTAAATATCTTCTTGTTTTTATTATATAATTTATGTGTTTATCCCACTTCATGTTATAGTCTATTATTAAACCTAAATATTTACAACTGTCTATTCTATTTTTTACATTATCACCAATTCTGATGTTTAAGGTGCTAGGCACAATATCACAGTAATTGCCATATGCAATATATACGGTTTTATTTATATTGAGCAACAATTTATTTAGGTTTAGCCATATTGCCACCTGACGAAGATATTCATTTAATTTTTCACGAGTTATCACATGAGATGATAACTGTGTCATCAGCGTAAGATAATATTGTTTCATTTTGCATATCTATCAGTAGGTCATTCACGTATAATATGAAAAATAGAGGGCCAAGTATTGTTCCTTGTGGAACCCCTATCATAATTTTTTTGTACTCACTCTTGCAGTTACTTATCTTTACACATTGTTTCCTATCAGATAGTGATAGGAAACAATGTGTACAGTCTGGTGTTTCTGCTTCACGTTCTATGTTGTGTATGTCATCAAAATTGAATTCTTGCGCCATTAGTTAATCCTTTTTTCTTAGTCTGTTTGTTATACGTGTGTTAACTGCTTTGAGTGACGTAGAAGACATCCCAGATGTACGCATGGTTATAGCCTTGTTTGAAGTATTTTCTGCCATACGGACATATCTCGGTATTGCAGGTTCTATCGTGTAGTCAGTAAGGTCAATGAACTTTCTTATTTTATTTTGTAGGATACTGCATGCGTGGCTATCTGTTGCCATATGCTCAGTATTATATTGAGTTTCATATTTATTATTGCTGAAGATACAGTTAGGACAATTTAATTTATTACCGGAACAATCTGTAGTATTATGGATTACCTGCACATTTTAAGCATGTGTGATTATTTGTGCACTTAAAGCCATTATGCCCATATCTACCACAATTAAAACATGGCTTAACGTTGCAGTAGTCATGCACCTTACAGTTTTGATATTTCAGCAGGAATTTCTAATATGACTTACTGTAGATGAGTTTTGGAGTTATCATATGAGTGCAATACTGTACACTTCTTGTTGACTTTACTAAAATTTCTTTCATTTATGTCATCTTCAATTTTTTTATTGTCTAGATTTTCAAAATTATCTATTCCAACTACTTTAACCTTTGGATTCTCTATTGTTTCTTTTGTAACAGCACAACTTTCGTCAAGCTTTTCTTCAATACATTATATGCTTTGCTTGCACTTTCTTCTGTTAAACAATCTACTATTATTTCACTCTTCTTAATTAGTTTTTTTGCTTGTATGCTCTTATCTTTAATGAGATAGTGTGCAACCGTATCATTTATTGTGTCAATAGGATATTCTTTAGTATCTTTGTTTTTAACTATAATTTTTGGGATTCTTTTTGGCTTGTTGTTAGTCATGGCACTCGAAATTACTTGAGCATATGTTTTGTTTTTTGAGGTATTTATTTCACTTTTCTGCTTATCAAGTAATTCTTTCAATAACTTATTTTTTTCTTTCAGTTCTTTATTTAGTTCTTTTAATAGTGCATTTTCACGCTTCAAAATACTGTCCATTGATACACTGTTCTCATCATCATCCTCACTTCCAGCTTCTGACACACTTATTTTATCACTTTTTCTCAATTTAATCTGAGCAATGACTATTTTGGCTTTATTACTCTGCACATTTGTATTCACTTTCGAGGTTAGGTCTACTTGGTTATGTTCTCGACATAATCCTAGAACTCCACTAATTTTTACTGCCCCGTCTATTTTTGCAAAATCACTAGTATGAAAAGCTTCCTCACATATTATACAAATAACCGTTTTTACTTCCATTTTTGGATGACATTTATAGAAAATTGCTGACTGTGAAGTCACCGAGCACGCGCTCGATGACTCCATCTTAGATATTATTAATTTTTTGATTGATTTTCGATTTACCCATTACGAGTACTTCAGCAAATATACATTATTTTGGTTACTTCATGTTCATTTCCAGTATATTTCTGGTTCATTGCCGGTTATTTTTGGTTACTTCCGGGTCATTTTTTGTTTTTTTCCGATTACTTCATGTTCACTTCTTGTTCACTTTCGGTTGACCTCTGGTCTACTGTCAACTTTTAGTCAACTTCCCCCTAAGGAGGCTTAGTTTTGAGAATGAAGTAAACTTTCCTTGTTCTCTTAGCGTAATTTTCTTGTCGCTCTTCATCCTGGCTTAGTGACATTACCTTACGCTTATTTAGTGTTCTTGTCGTCACCACGCTTGATACTTTTATCGTCTGTGATGCCTTGTCCTCCTTTTGGATATGTTGCTGGTTCGGTAACATTTTCGCTTTACTTAGCATCAATCCAAGGCTCTCCGTGCATTATTTTAGCGCCACTTGTCTTCTTTCAAGCTGCTTAATTTGGATTATAATCGTCGATAGATCGCTTTTAATATACTTATGTTAGATGCGTTTCACACAACATTATCCATAGGGTCCAGCCTGTCTCGGATCATGTGTTTTCTTGTTTTCGCTCAGCATCCCGGATTGTATTCGAGATCTCCGTTTTCTACTTTCTCTCCTTGCTTGGTTAAATTATCCATGCTCGATAATAGTCATCCCCATATGTGTCCGACCACCCTCGATCCCCCGTCTATGGAGGCAGCGAGAGAGAGAGAGAGAGAGAGAGAGAGAGAGAGAGAGAGAGAGAGAGACTATGTATCTGAGGATATGCTATGTATCTAACGACGATTTCCAGTAGCATCAGCAGCGACAGCGCATGCGAAATTTTACAGTCCGGTAGACTGAAGTTGCACAAACGTATACTTCTTTACAAAGAATTGTGGAGGATCGATGAAACTTTGCATCAGTACACCCTTAGACTTACATAAGTATAAGTATTTAGTAAGCACAAGTAACTTGTAAATACTATACATACACAACGAATGCGTGTCACAGCGCTCGCGCGTTCGTTAATGTATCATGTATTGGTACTCGATTACATCGTTTCTTTTTGTTTTTAGCATTCCGCTCCCACGTCTGTTATGTAACACAAGAAACAAACAGAAAGCGACTAACTTAGCGCAATGATCCACAAATTGTAGAAACTTCGCGCGTCATGCAGATCCGTACATTCAGCACTCGCCGAGCGACTCGATTTCTTGCATACTCCAAAAATTTTTGAAAATGCAGCCGAAAATTGCATAGCTGCTGCTGCTGCTTCTATGAACAGTTGCCGAATGCGACGCGGTGTTCTCAATCTTGTTCCAAAAATCAAAAAATGACCATAAAATGACCATAAAATGACCATAAAAGGTCAGAATCATAAAAATTTTTTTCTGAATTCAGAATCAGAAAATATATATGCATGTCAAATTCTATTACGATCGATAGCGTATTTCTAGAATTATGACGGTATACGTAAATACACACACATACACAGCCATCCGCACAGACATTTTCTTAAAACGTATAATTCGAAATGCAAACACCTCTAAATACATTTTTATGAAGTTATAGTAAAACTGAAAATTTTACTATTACAAAGCTTTTTCTAGAAGGAAGCAATAGTATACTTTGTACCAAGTGCATAACGTGTGCTTTTTTGGCCGAGTGTGGAGTTTGCAGTATGAGTCAAGGCAAGTTGGCCCGAGCCGATGGCAAGGACAAAAGTAAATTAAAAACGCCCGCTAAAATTTTTTAAAAAAATGGTCAGTAGTTCACATTAAATATACGTATATGCGTGTGTGTATGTATGATTATGTACATATGCGTGTGAGCGCGTGCCTAAACGCGGAAAGCAGTATATGCGTAACAAAAAATATTGTGTGCACCAAGGGCTCTTTGGCATCGTGTGGTTGCAGTATTCGTCTGCGGCTCGTAAACGCCCTCGCCTTCGGTTCGGGCTAACTAGCATTGACTTGAACTGCAAACTCCACATTCGGCCTAAAAAAGCCAACTTTACACCCTTGTACACAATATACTATTGTCTGTGTATGTAAATAGAATCTACTCACTAGTAGTTACCAAAATTAGAGCGGTTGTACTTTTTAAAATTCCGCCTCGAATCGTACTGCAATCTCCACACTAGGTTTAAAAAAGCTCATTTTTCGCGCTGGGTACACTACGTAATATTTTGCCCGCTTAAAAGGTAAAAAAATTTTGTCCTAGTGTAAACAAGTTTGTTTCCCGCTTAATAGGGCAAAACGGTTTTTTATCTGCTAGAGTAACTTTTTTAACCACTAGTCAAGAAAGAGTTACTTTAGTCCTTTATCAGAAAGAGTTATTTTAGTCCTTTATCATTAAAATTTGAGTGATTTTCTTAAGCATTTTCTTAACTGATCTATCGCCGTTCTGGTAAATCGTATCATCAATTTTGCTACTGTTACTTTCCCTAAAATTTCTCAACAAAAATGAGCCTTGTTTCGTTAATATCTGACAAAAATTAAAGAAAAATAAGATCAATTGTTGATGTTATTTTTCTTTAATAAATATCCGAGTAATTAATGCTTGAATTTGTGTCTTATAATTTTTGTTTTGTTATTAAATAATTTTAAGCAATTTGTTCGCTCATACGTGTGTGTTATCCAATTTCAAAAATGTGCAAATATTTTTTGCATAAATCATAACGTATCGTTCTCAACAATGATTATTTGTTCAAGAGAACTGAAATGTACAATGCTCAAATCATTAATAATTATATTAAAATTGAATATACTAACATAATAATCCAACCAATATTAAAAGAATCTTACATACATAAAATTTAAAAACTTGTTACAAAAAATGTATAACATCTACAAAAACCGCTGCCAATTCATTGGCACGTAGCTTCCTCCAACTAAATTTGTAGTTCCAATGGATAAAATATTATTTAAATATACAATGTTATTGTTTTTTAAATATTTTCAATCCCGATTATTTTGCTGAAGGAGCAATGAAAAAATAATACAAAATTTTGTGGATCTGAATAAGTTAGATTGCGTTTAAGCAAGCCATCTGCGCAAGGATTGGCAGTACTCATGTACTATATATCATACTGGTGTGTGTGTGTGTGTGTGTGTGTGTGTGTGTGTGTGTGTGTGTGTGTG
>QLSS01000115.1:48477-76461 GCA_024372645.1 Trichomalopsis sarcophagae
GTGTGTGTGTGTGTGTGTGTGTGTGTGTGTGTGTGTGTGTGTGTGTGAGCTTGTAGTTTACCAAGCTTGGCTTTGTCACTTGTTGACATGTGAGTGAGAACCAGTATGTAATAAGACTTGGAGCCGTTAGGATCGTTATAAGCGAGGTTATTCAAACTGATGTACTAAAAGGTTTGCTATCGGCAATTGTATAGATTCAGGTTAGTCTTAAGTTTATACGTTTACTGTAATATTTTTAGCCTTTACTAATTTGTACATATTGTTAATATTACAGTTGTTTATATTACATCATACAAGTGTTGATTTCTAACCCAAAACTCCACTCTAGTAAATTTCCTTGAGTTGGTCTTACAAATCTATACAATGGAGATTAAAGCAAAATTTTTTTTTTGTCTCGGAGGCTGGCACAGATTCGAAAAGTACTGTAGTTAAAGTGAAGAGAATTCAGCTGCTTGGTAAAGAGGAAAGTTTTTTGTTTCCAGTAGATAAGCAGACTAATGCTCAACATAAACAGCTTTATGAAAATCCAATTGTTAAAAATGTCGTCAAGAGTTTGAAAGTTCGCAATAAATTTCGAAATGTGGTGTTGACTTTATCTGACGAACTTAAGAATATTTATTTGGATACAGAAGGTAATGTTGTGTTATACGACGAATATTTGGAAGAGATTACTACAGTTCGAGAATCAAATGTAAACAGAGAGCCAACTATAGCATCTGAAAGGAAAACAAGTTCTCTAGTAAAGGATATAGTGATTGAAAAGTTTAACGGTGAAAATATAAATGCGAGTGTTTGGATAAGGTTATTTGTGCAGGAGTGTGATAGAGTGGGAATTGCCCAAAATAAATATGCTGAAGTATTAAGATTATTTTTAGAAAAATCTGCATTAGATTGGTATAATGTATTTCTAAAGCAAAACTCTTTGTTAAATTGGGAGGCATGGAATAATGCATATATTGACACTTTCTCTGCACACTCCTGGACAGATATATCGTATGCCTATAATTTTAAGTTTTATAATGGTTCGTTATTTGAATATGCGTTAAAGAAAAGAAAATTATTATTAGAAGTGGATGACAGCTTGTCTATAAACACACAGATAAACATGATTGTGATTAGCCTACCAAATTTTATCCAAAATAAGTTAGATAGGAAAGCTATTATAAATATAGAAAATTTAATGGCAAAATTAAAACAATTAGGTAAAATCAACGACTCGAAAAATGATAATTTAAACAAGAGAATTGGAAGTGAAAAAAGACCATGTAGTATTTGTGATAATTTAGGTTTTAAAAATAGATTTCATTTAGAAAGTGTATGCCGCAATAAAGATAAGAAAATTAAACAATTAAAAAATGAAAACATTAAGGTTACACATAATAATGAAATACAGGAAGTAGTAGCAAGTCATGAAGAGGCAAAAAACGAATAGTTCTCCCACTTATTAAAGTAAAGATTTTTTCAAATGGATGTCCAGCAATTGGTCTGTATGATTCTGGTTCCAATATTTCTTTGGTTAGTAGTGCATTTTTGAATGATAAAAGAAATATTAAACAAATAACAAGTGGGAGAAATAATATTAAGAGTTTAGCTGGAATGGCGAAAACGGAAGGCGTTGTAATATTGAGGATTAGAATTTGTAATTTAGAAGAGGATTTTCAGTTTTTCATTGTTAAAGAAGGTGTAATCGATTGTGAATTTCTATTAGGATTAGACTTAATAAAAAAATTCAAGCTTTGTCAAAATGAAAATTTGATTATATCACAGAAACAAGAAAAAACAAATTTTGATAAGCAAAATAATATTAGTGAATTAAATACTAATAAAATGGAGAATATTATAAAAAAATATGAGATAATTTTTGCTAAGTCAAAGTTTGATATAGGAACAGTAAAAGATTACGAAGCCACAGTGAAACTGACAGAAAATAGATATATTTCAATGAAACCGTATAAATGCTCTTTTGAAGACAAACTAGAAATTGAGAAACAAGTGAGTGAGTTGTTAAAAGCGGGCTTCATAGAGGAGTCAAGCAGTTCTTTTGCAGCTCCTGTAACCATGGTTTTCAAGAAAGAAGAAGGAAAAAAATCATGCTTGTGCGTTGATCTTACAGGGTTGAACAAAATAGTAGTGCCAGAAAGTCAACCTTTTCCAAAAATAGGTGATCTTATTGTACGTGTCAGAAACTGTAAGTTTTTTTCAATACTGGATATAAATTCGGCGTTTTGGTCGATTCCGATACGTAAAAAGGATAGATATAAGTTGGCTTTTGTGACTCATCATGGATACTGGCCGTGGAACTGTTTGCCTTCTGGTTTGAAAACTGCTCCTGCTATTTTTCAAAGAGTTTTAGCAGGTGTGATAAGAAAATATAAACTAGATTCTTTTACAGTAAATTATATAGACGATATATTGGTGTTTTCTAAGAATTATGAAGAGCATGTAGAGCATGTAGAGCGAGTACTGCATACAATATATGAACAAGGCTTTAAATTAAATAAAAATAAATGTCAATTTGCTCAAGAAAAGATAACGTATTTGGGTCACGAAATTGGAAACAATATAATTAAACCACTGAATGATAATTTAGTGGCTATCAAGAAGTTTCCTACACCTAAAACAAAAAAACAAGTTAGACAGTTCTTAGGTAAGATTAATTTTTATTTAGACTTTATACCAAGTCATGCTGCTTTGCTGGATCCTTTGAGAAATTTGTTGAGGAAAAATGTGTTATTTGAATGATCTGAAGAGTGTAAGAATAGTTTTAACTCAACAAAAGATTATTTATGTACATCACCTGCCTTGGCAATTTTTGATCCAGAGGCACCAATATTTATCTTTACTGATGCAAGTGTTGAAGGAGTTGGAGCAATATTGAAACAGCCACAAGAAGATAATTCTTTAAAGTCGGTGTTTTTCTTTTCTAGAAAGTTGACAGAGGCTCAGAAAAAGAAGAAAGCTATTAAAGAGGCCATTTTATATTGGCAATTCCATTTGATAGGAAAACAGTTTATTGTATATACGGACCATAGACCATTAGAAAAATTTAATATAAAAAAAAGTAATGATGTGGAACTATTGCAGATTTTGAATTACATCTCACAATTTAATTTTGAAATTGTATATAATCCTGGTAAAGATAATATTGAAGCTGATTGTTTGTCTAGAAATCCGGTTTTGGAATCACACGAGGATACAGATAATGATTCTACGAGCAAAACTTCAAATTTGTTGAAACTAAACGATATCAAAGAAAATCAAAAATTGTTAAAAGTTGATGAAAAATGCATTATTAAAGATGATATAATTTATAAAATTTTAAATGATAGAGAGAAAATATGGATTACTGAAGAATTTGGAAAATCTCTTATCAGAGATGTACACGTTGATCAGGGTCATATAGGCACAAAACCGTTAATTCTAACCTTTGGGCAAACATTTTATTTTAAAAATATATATAAGTACATCAGATTAACTTGTAGATCTTGTGAAACTTGCATTAAAAATAAATCAAGAATAGGTTGTTTTAAAGCACCTTTATCTTAACTTGGTCCAGCAAAGGAACCTCTTGAAATAGTGTCCCTCGACACAATAGGAGGTTTCGAAGGTAATACAAGTAAAAAGAAATATCTACATTTGGCGGTGGATCATTTTACAAGATTTGCTTACGTAATAACTTCAAAAACTCAAGTTGCAAAGGATTTTATAAATTTAATTAAGAAAGTAAAAAATGATGGAAGTATCAAATTGGTGTTAGCAGATCAATATCCTGGTATAAATTCAGCACAGTTTAAGCAATATTTAAATAAAAAGAAGATAGCGTTGGTGTTTACAGCAGTCGATTGTGCGTTTTCTAATGGATTAAATGAAAGGACAAATCAGACTTTGGTAAACAGAATACGATGTAAAATTTACGAGAATAGAAATAAATCATGGCCTCAGGTAGCAGAGGAATGTGTAAAGGATTATAACAATACAATTCACAGTTCAACTAGATTTACTCCTAATTATTTGCTGACAGGACTAAACAACTCATTCTTACCCGATGAATTAAATGACAACAATTTGACAAATTTGAAAGACTGTAGAAAAATAGCATTTAGGAAATCAAAAGAAATTCACAATCAAAATAAAGAATATTATGATAAGAATGTAAAACAGATATATTATTAGGTAGGAGATTTAGTTTATGTACAAAGCGCTAATAAATTAAATAAAGATAAACTAGATCCAATTAGAGTAGGTCCTTTTATAATCAAAGAGAAATTTTCTGATGTAATGTTTTTGTTAGATAGTAGATTTAGAAAAAATGAATCAAATATTTTTCATGCTAGTATAAGCTTATTCCTTACTCCGATGGAGTGCACCTTCGGTCATTGAATGGGGGGATGTAAGCTTGTAGTTTACCAAGCTTGGCTTTGTCACTTGTTGACATGTGAGTGAGAACCAGTATGTAATAAGACTCCGAGCCGTTAGGATCGTTATAAGCGAGGTTATTGAAATTGATGTACTAAAAGGTTTGCTATCGGCAATTGTATAGATTCAGGTTAGTCTTAAGTTTATACGTTTACTGTAATATTTTTAGCCTTTACTAATTTGTACATATTGTTAATATTACAGTTGTTTATACTACATCATACAAGTGTTGATTTCTAACTCAAAACTCCACTCCAGTGAATTTCCTTGAGTTGGTCTTACATATACATATATCATTTTGACATAAATTAATGGGAAGGGACTTTAACGACCTGCAACGACACCCCTATAAGAGGAAGAAAAAGTTTTAAGAAAAACTTGTTAAAATTTTAGCAGCAAATAGCTTTTTTTATGGTTAATCACCAACTAAAATTTTGATGCATTTGACTGCATTGTTTTAGAGATGAGGAATCAAAAAATTTTCAAAAAAAAATTGAAACCTTGATATCTGAAATGAATGAACCATAGGGATTTGAAAGCTGCGCAATGAACTTAGTCAAGACACTTAAAATATCTACTTTTTCCCAAAATCTCAAGTGCAATAAAGCCTTTATACTTCCGTAATCGAGGCACAAAATAACCTATTTTTTCCAGTTTTCGATTTTTTATTGAAAAAATAAGTAGTCAAACCGATTGAAATTTTAATGGAATATAGTTTCACACGTGACCCATCGATATGATTTTTTTCGTGAGGTTATGATGTTTAGTTTCAGAGATATGAATTTTTAAAAGAAAATCACCTTTTATCTGCCGAACAAAGCAGTCGATCCCAAGGACCAAACGGGAAGAAGTAGGTAATCTTATTCTCTTTCAAATGCATATTAGATGAATTGTTTGTAACGATGGGATGATTGAAAAAAAACCGCAAAATAGTGTTTTTCAAAAATTAAAAATTGGCCATAAAATAAAAAATAGTTAGAATATTATAATTATTAATTTTAATATTATAATTATTAATTTTAATATTATAATTATTATTTTTAATATTATAATTATTAATTTTAATATTATAATTATTAATTTTAATATAATTATTAATTTTTGCCGAATTCAGAATCCAAAAATATACATGCATGTCAAATTTTATTGATATTTACCGAGTAGTTCCAGAAATATTACGGTATACATACACACGCACATCCGTACGGACATTTTCTAAAAACACGTGATTTGAACTTCTAACGCATCAAAAAGTATTTTCTAGAAGTTTTGACGAAAAAGTTTTACTATTACAAAGCTTGCTCTAGGAGGAAGCAAAACAACAATAAGTACTATGATGATAGATTTGTTTTATATAATATAGAAATGTGAAATTTGATTTAGTATATTCAATTTTAATATAATTATTAATGATTTGATCATTGTAAAATTCAAATTTGAATGAATTAGCCTACAGTACCGTATTAGGTTTCACGATAAGATGGATGGATGATTTGTTTTACACAATTCTTGTAAGTTATCCACTATATACACGATGTGCAAAAATATGTTGCGATAAGGTTTATTAAAGCAATTTATTGTATTTTAGGAATTATTTTGTTGTTCTCCTGAAGTGGGCCACTAGAGAGTGTATTGTTTACTTTGGCCGAAACGTTGAGATATAAATAAATAATATTTTACATCTCTAAGAATTTGTTCATTTTACCAATAAAGATTATTATTCTTTTCAAAATTTAATAATACGAACAATAAATTCATAGTTAATTCAATAGAAACTATTGTTTGGTATTTACCATCGACTTCAATTGTTGTTCTCCGTATTAAAATCGATTGACTCCTGTTGATTCTAATTAATTTTAATCAAGTCCTTAAATACAAAATGGAATTTAGAATGAGCTTAGAATTAGTTGATAATTTAATCGATCTATACTGACTATTTTTAGGAGGGAAGACAAAATGATTTCAGATTACAAGTAGAAACTTAACATGCTATTCTGTTTGTGATTTCGGATTTTTTTTCGAGAATATCTATAATTGAAATTATATTGTTGAAATATTCTGCTTTGGTTGCATAATTAAACGAAACTTAATTATTTTTAGGTAATCCAGGTAGCTCTTTGTTCACCTCAACTGCTAAATCAAATCTTTTTGGTTCTAATAACAGCTCTACAACGTTTAATACAACAGGCACTTTCGGATCAATGCCAACATTTGGATCTGGAACTAATCAATTATCTACACTTGGTACTAATTTTTTCGGAGCAGGGTAATATAATATTCGATTATCAGTACCAATTATGAGACTTTTTACTGAAATTTATAATTTTCAATAGGTTGTTGGTAAATAATCTGCAACAGAGTTCTAACCCAGTACCAGTTCATCAACAGATTTTGGCATTGGTTTCTGCACCATTTGGAGATTCACCGCTTTTGAAGAATTTATTACCCGTAAGTATTTGCATTATTAATAGTCTCTGTATATTATAACAAAAGTTTTGCGGCAGCCGCCGCTGTTTTAAGGATTTCCCCTTCCCCTCTCGTCATTTCGTCTCCCATGATACAAAAATATATATTATATTGTTTTGATTCGACTTGGCGTACCGCACAGAACCTTACTATTGTGAGTATGTAGATAGGCAGTGCTCGCTAATTTGATCGGATGCACCTTTAGATAGATCGCGCCTTTAGTATCGCGCAAGCTCCATATAAGCAAGCTCTCTAGTGGAAGAGAGATGGGTTACAAGGACCGTGTATGCGTACAATGGCGTGTTCTTGACTAATGGCAGAGACGTTCGACCGATTGCGTACTGTTACGATCATATAACAAATGTGTTTTCGTATGAAGATTACGCAATAGCGGGGCTAAAAGGAAAATAGCTGCACCTTACTACACCAAAGTACCGACTGACGCAAATTTAGGTTTTTCCTGATATTAGTCTACATGCGCTGAAAGCCTAGCGGTACTTTGTTTTCCGATAGTCTAGACATACGCTATAAATTTCGAGATTCAAAGATACTTGGGCAAGCTCGAGTCACCTTAGGATTCTACGTCTGTACCTTTGTACGCCTATAAGTAGTAAATCGAAATACATACACATAATCGTGAACATACTTTTAAATTTCATCACATATTCCCCCTTTTTTGAACAGAGGATCATCTTTTTCAATTTCTAATATTTTTAATTTAACCATTTCTTATGATCATAATGATCATTGTATTTTTGAATATAATTTTGCCTAAAATTAAAATTGCATTTCTTAAGATGTCACGATTTTAGTTGAGAGAGATATTTAGATTTAGATTTAATTGTTTTTATTGCTGTACATTGTGTTGTACATATACAATTATCGTATATTATAAAAAGAATAAGAAATTTTGTGTAATGGTGTATTGTGTAAGGGTGCTAGTGCGTGTGAAGAGTGTGAAATGGGATGAGGTGAAATGAGATGAGAGTGAATGTGTGTATATTTGAGTGATGTTTATGTATTTTCAAGATTAAAGAAGTGATTTTTAGCTGCCTGTTTAAAGTGTGATATGGATAGTACGTTACGTAGATGAGATGGGAGGCTGTTCCAGAGGTAGGAAGCCCTGATGAAAAATGAGTTCCTAAGCATCTCCGTCTTGAAGGTCGGGATGTCCAGTGGAGTCACCTCACCCCTCACAGGCCTGAGCGCGACGTGGAAATCAAAGTAGGCTAATAGATAAGTAGGTATTGAGGTGTTACAAATTTTTCCTAGAAAACAGGCCATGAAGTATTTCCTACGTTCGGCGGTAGTAAGCTATTGCAGCTCACGCCTGTAAGGCGAGATGTGCTCGTCCCGCCTAACACCGTAGATATAACGGATCCCCGTATCGACAAGCCTCTGCAGTTTTAAGTCAAGTTCCTGGGTCAGGTCACAGTAAGCAAGTGAGCAATAGTCGGTGAGAGGAAACAGGAGTGCTTGCACTAAATGTTGGCGCAATCTGAGGCTAGAGCTTTTCCGAAAAAAATAGAGCCGGTACATTAAAGAGTGAGCACGTTTACAAATTTGTGTAACGTGCTCTTTCCACGTAAGTTTGGAGTTAAGCACCAGCCCCAGGTTACGCATGAATGATTCAAAGTTGACCTGGGCTCCCCCTATATTTATGTAGGTGTTAGCAGTAGAAGGTAGAGCATTTATATAGTAGGGGGAACCCAGGACGATAGTCTTAGTTTTAGTTACATTCAGTTTAAGTCTATTCAGCGCAGCCTAGCCCATTATCCTCTCGGCGTTAGCACTCATCCTGACAGAACAGGTGTCGAGCTCCTCAAGGTGGCATTGGCTGTAGATCTGCAGATCATCCGCGTAGATTAGATGGGACACATCTGAATCTAGGCGAAAACCAATATCATTGATGTACAAGGAGAACAACAAGGGACCTAAAACTAACCCCTGTGGGACACCAGTGTTTAGTGGTAGAAAGGTAGAGATCTCATTGTTGTCGCCAATGACGACCTGTTCTCTTCCCGAGAGGTAAGATGCAAGCCTGCAGATGACCTGCTTGGAGAAGCCGAAGGAGTATAGCTTTCCGAGTAGCCTGACGTGACACACCGTATCAAACGCCTTGCTAAAATCAAATAGAAGTAGAAGAGTGACCTTCTTCCTGTCTATCCCAAGCCTGACATCATCAGTCAGCTTAATTAAGCCGGACTGCGTGCTGTGGCCAGTGCGAAAACCAGTTTGGAAATTGTGAAGATAAAGTCTTGTTTCAAGGTATTCGGAGAGTTGATTGTGCACCAGCCATTTCAGCGCCTTGGATAGGAAACAAAGTAGAGAGATCGGACGGTAGTCTGTTACAGCTGTTGGAGAGTTGACCTTGTTTAATGCTCTTACGAGCGATGATTTCCAGGCAGAAGGAAAGCATGCCTCGCTCAAAGACAGATTGAAAATTTGACAAAGTAAAGGAGCGAGTATTGGCAATGCTTTAGAGATTACAACCTATGGGATGCCATCGCTTCCCCTGGCCTGGGTATTGAAGTGTGATACTGCAGCAAACACGACCGACTCTGTGATAGCCCTGAAGATGAAGTGTTCAGGGAGGTCTATACTCTTGAGGGTTCGCAGATACTCCTCAACAGATGGAGCTTGAGGATCATTTGAGATGGAACTAAAGTGTTTGTTGAGAGCATCTGGAGAGAACCGAGCGGGTGAAGAAGATTTAAAGAGTAATACCAAGATTCTCAAGCTCTCTCCATATCTCTGCAACGTCGGTCAGAGTAGGCAAGCGTGAATAATAGTAATTCAGCCTGGCCTCCTCGACCTGTCTATGAGCGTCGTCCCTTGCCATTCTCTAAAAGTATAAATCCCAAGGTAGACGACTTCGGCGAAAGCGCCTGTAGAGTCTATTCCTTTCAGTTAAAAGATCACGAAGAGCCGTGGTGAACCACGGGTGACGCTTAAGTTCAGGTCTTACAGTCTTTCATGGGGCGAGATGATTTATGGCTTTCGTGATGTTGTCGTTAAGGATGGTAATGCATTCGTCAAGTGATGGCGTGGTGAAAGATGACCAGTCACATGCGCTAAGGAAGTTCCTTAGCTTCTCAGCACAGATTCCTTTGTAGTTTCTGTAAGTGTATGTAGCAAGTACGTGGCGTGGTATCTGTACGTCGAGTGTGGCTTTGATAAGGTCATGTCCGTTGATGAAAGGAGTGTCAGTCTTCCAATATGAGAGCAGGCGATCCTGCTCGTCGATTAAGCATAGGTAGAGCCAGGTGTCAGAGTCCTGTCTGTGATGGGTTGCACCATATGGCACAGAAGTAAGGGAGTTCTTGGCGATGAAAGCCTTGATGGAGTTGGCGTCTTCAGACGAGGAAAGCTGGTCTGCGTTAGTTGCTCAATGAAATTAGATCCCTGGATAAAGGGAAAATGAGGAGGGCGATACACAACTCCCACGAAGATGGGCGATATTTCCTTAGCTGTGATTTCACAGAAAAGATACTCCGGCTTACCTGGTTTGCCCGACCATTCACCATGAGATGACGAGATAATACTAGCTGTCAATGAGTGATAAATGTAGAGAGCCACACCTCCACCGTTCCTGTTTCTGTCCCGTCTGTACAGATTGTAGTCGTCCAATGAAGGGATGGACGATATCTTGTCGCTTAGCCAGGTCTCGGTTACAGCCATTACGTGGAAGGTCAAACGAGTGGACAAGAGGAACCTGATCATCTCAATGTGACCCGTATAGGAATTCGCATTGAAATGACAGACCCTTAGACCCCCGGACAGAGACGCTTTTGAAGTAGATGTGGATGAGTTTGATGTTTTAGACGGTGGCTTTGGTGGGATGATGTGTAAGTGTTTTAGTGTGTAGTGTCCGTGTTGGCTGTTGGCGGTGTACGGGTTAAAAAAGCTTCTAGATCAGCATCTGTAGTGATGATGGTGGCCCGTTCGTTGTCTTCGCCAGATCGGATGAAGATTCTCCCTTCCCTCACGTAAGAGCGGCATCCCCTTCTCCTCTTTGCCTCCAGCCTGGCCTTGACTCGCAGTTTGTGAATGTCTGGAGGAAGCAGCTGATTGATGTTGATGAGTCCCTGGTGGTCTAGACAGAGAGCTCTCGCTTCCTCCAGTAGTGCAACATTCAATTCACTAGTGTGAAGCTTGCGCTTCCACTAGTGAATTGAATGAGGCAGCGCACTGGAAGAAAGAGTGACAGCTAGAGGTGGGAATTGTTGCGCATTGTTGTTGGTTGCGTCCAGTCTCCCCATGATCCTGACGGCTGCCACGTCCCGCTTCAGGATCGTGGGATTCAGTGCAGCCAGTACAGAGAAAGCCAGGAGTTGCAGTGACGTCTCCCGAGTATAGGCCAGGCCGGTGATCACCACCACGTTGTTTGCAGAGTGCTCCTGCTTCCTCCTGATCTCAGGCAGCTCGTTGCGGAGGCTGTTGTTCCGCTGCTCTGTGGAGCTCCTTGACGACAGCTCTTGGTATTGCGCCTGCAGCTCAGAGATGGCGGACTCGACATTGCTTAGCCGAGTCTTGAGCGCAGGCAAGCCGTCGAGGGCGTTTTTCAAGGGGGCTAAGTCTCTTCTCGATTCGTGAGACTCTTTCAGACACGGTGTTTTGTGTCTGAAGGGCCTCATTTTGAACCCTGGGTTCTGGAGCTGGCAAGAGATGAGGGCGCAGACTTATTCTTCTTAGGCATACCTGTTACAGGCGTGCCCTTGGCGGATGTGCTTGCCGTTGCTGCTGACGCTGCTGCTGATTTCGGCCTCGTCTGCGTAATCTTGGGCGTGACGACGACGTATTCCCCTGCACAGTCGGCACAGGCGAGTATGGCAGCATTTCGCACCATTATAGACCGTAGAGCGACGCACATGGTGTGGAAATGCTCGTTGCACAACTCACATATCTTCATCTTTCCCCTGAACGTTTTATTGCAGTGAGCACACGTAACGGGCGTTTCGGCATTTTTCCCACCGATTCCGTTCATTGTAGACGGTAATAGCAGGTGGTATGTTATCGACTGTGTTTTATGGTAGAGACGTTGATGGTAGCGATCCGTCTGTCCAACAGGTGGCTTCACGTGGATCACTTACAATTAGAGGGAAGAGAGACGTCGTGCAGCGAGGAAAGAAGCCGTGCGTATTTGCAGGTTATGTGTCAGCGACAGATGTTGAAGCAGGAAAAAAAGCGTTGTAGGATGTTGCAGCCTCCAGTGAATATTATATCACAATGAAGGTTGCAGAATAGCGCATGCAACAAACTACAAAAGAATAGACCCGACGGCAGCGTGTGGCAGTAAGAGTGCAAAGAAAAATAAGCAAAGCAGAGCAGGACTCTGTGTACTCGCGTGAAGTTGGCAGTGAGGGAGAGAGAACTGAATACTATTTTATTTCTAGCAAGGTTCGGCAGAACCGTATCCTAGGATACATAGAATTATACAAAATTTTTACAAAAAAAAAGTTCGCAAAATGATAACATTATAGATAAGATAAAGAGCAATAATGCTTCTTGCAGAAGATATAACAGAAGCATAAAAAATGTAAGAACGAAAAGAGAATAATAATAAGTAAATAAACGCTATTAATAAATAACAATAAAGCTATGATTAGACGTATGAGAGAGAAAGAGAGAGATATTTTAGATTGTGATTTAGATATGTTTTTATTCTTGTACATTATGTTGTACAATTTTAGAAATAGAATACAAAGTAACAGTATAAATTGTTTGTGTAAGTATGCTGGGAATAAAGCGTGTAAAATGGAGTGAAAGAGTGTAGGGAAACGAGTCGACAAGAAGAACCTGATCACCTTAATGTGACATGCGAGAGAGTTCGCATTGAAATGATGCACTTCCAGACCTTTAGACAGAGTTACCTTAGAAGCATGTAAATTGTTGTGGATGATAGTGATGATGGTAGTTGTCTAGGTGGGATGAGATGTATGTAGTTAAGTTATTGTAGTTGTTGGTCTTGGTTAGCAGCGTCTGGGCTAAAAAAGCCTCTAGCTACTCTTCGGTGTCGACGACAGCACGGTTGCTGTTGGTGAAGCGAGCGTGAAACCTGCTGTTTCTCACATAGGTGCGAGGCCTATGCACATCTGGAGGAAGATGCGGGTTGATGTTGATCAACCGCTGATGGCCTGGGGCTACTTGATCCTTGCAAATTGAAAAGTAACACATTTAGAGTAAAAGTAAGTGTCACATATCTCACATTTTTCGGCGCTTTGCTTTTTATGATGTTGTCGCATTCACCGCATGTTTTTATCTCCGTTTCCTCACTTTCTGCGTTTGCTATACTCATTTTACTATTTTTGCTCGAAAACTTCGACAACTTACTAGTAGTCGGTAATGTAGAGTGCGTAGATTGAAGTGGTAAGTTACTGACCAGGATACGTGCTTGTTGTTCTGGCCGCCAGGTGAAGTGATGGTGAGAAAAGCGAGAGCGATTACTGACGTTGATTCTATGTACACTAGATGGCAGCAGGTAGTTGACTTGATAATTAAAGCCGTGCTGGAGGAGGACTAAGCTGTGTGGGAGAAGCAGTATATTTGTAGGTTAGGAAATGACAGTAGATGTTCTTTGGAAAAATCGGGTGAACTAGTATGCAGCCTCTTGCAAATCATTAATTGGCTTGAAGGTTGCATTGGTAACGATCCCCGAACCCCCCCCCCCCCCTCCCGACCCCCCGAACATCTTTTTATCAACTTCTACACCTCCATAGTTCTTTTCTCTTTTCTTCTGCATGTATATAGCGCTTATATACAATTTTTCCTCTTTTGCGTATGAATTTGTCTGACCTACCTGTCATCCACACCACTTTGTCCCCTTTCATCCCTATCCTTACTGATATTATCATTTTTCCTTTCATTCTTCCCCTGTTTCCTCCTGGCGCTGTCTTCACGTGAAGCAAGAATAGGGGAGTGCTATGGTGCAGAGATCTTAACGCGAGAACAGGATCAGAAGGAGAAGGCCTAAATGAGGAGAGAAATGAGGCGAGGAGGGTTTTAAAGAATGAGATGATGAACAGGAAAGGGAAAGAACTGCTGGACAAAATGAAAGAAATGGGTCTACATATTTTAAATAATAACATAGAAACGGATAAGAAAGAAAAAACAACATATATAAGGGAATAGGGTGCTCAGTGGTAGATTACGGGTTAATAAATGAGGAAGGCAGAAGGAAAGTAAAGGCTGTGAAAGTGCAGGATAGACATCAGTCAGGCCATGCAGCGTTACTTATACACTGAAAAGGAAACGGCAGAAAAAATCTACCGAAACGCGTAAAAAATATTATGTGAGTCAGCACTCTCGTTGTGCTTTTCAACGACACCCTTTGCCTACTGTTTTCGGGCGAAAAATTACCCCGAACGGCGCATTTGCTGTACCTGCAGCAAGGGACAGCAGCGCTCTCTCGGCCTGGGAGCACATTTAGTATTTATTTAGCAAATGGCATTAACGACAGTAATTTTTATTTCATGGATATTGCTAAATTAACAAGCATTTTAAAAAATGAAAATGCAGAATGCTTTCTAGACTTCATGACAAAATTCAGTTTATTCAAAAATTTGATGACTGATAATAGTAGCCCTGTCGTTATTGCAGAAGTTCCATTATTATTAGAACAGAATAATACAGTTGCAAATGTAACTCCTGAAAACGTTTCTGTAAACGTTCTTTTTGGTAAGTTTCATTAGAAATTACGTGAATGTCGTGATGTCTTTGCATGAGTGTTTTTCTGAAATTGTTCATTGTTCTTTTTTTCATATGTCGATTTCTTTGACGAATGTGTTTAATTATACACATATGATTATTTTATGTTAATAATGAGTACGATTATATATATATATATATATATATATATACATGTTTCACAGCGTACATTCTGCAGTGTTTCTGAAATATCGTGACCAAATAGTCGAGTTATTTCCTAACACGGATCCGGAAATAATATACGTGCCTCATCATACTGACAGAGTTTCAAAAAATTCGATATCTCCTCATGGAAGTATATATTCTCACTATAAATATATTAGGAAGGCTCAGACATTACTGATGGTACGTATATAGATATAATAATTTAATTTTTAAGTAAAAATATTATGATATTTTATAGTTTTTAGTTGACGATCTTACAAATTGCTTGAATAGTTTCGATGCACAAAAGTATTGGAACTTGGATGTTATTAAATCGTGGGAACGTACTTATAATGATCTAAAGAAAGTGCTTTTAGTAACGGATAGACATCTAAAAACAGCAGTTGAGAAGTACTTAAGGAGTTTTTCTTGTTTATGTGTACCACTTGGAATCCCTTTGGTAAAGTACTATAATTTAAATTTTTCTATGAAAACTTACTATTTACCTTAAGTATAAAAATTAGGTGTTATTATATAACTATTATTTTACAGTTGGAATATGATTTTGACAAGATTTTTAATGAACACGTGGAAAATAAACGTATAAACAAGGGATTGTCATATTCAACATTATTTGAAACTAAATGGCCTACAATTGCACCAAAAGTTATTGCTTTTTGTAAGCAATTGAATTTCAAAGAAGTTAAGCAATTCTTGAAGAATCATAAACAACTGATAGACGAAGGTACATAGCAAAATATGAATAAAAAATCAATAGAATTAAAAATTATGAGTTGAATAATATATAATAATTGCAGGTAAATGTTACGAGTTATTGGCATTATTATTGCTTCCACTGTGCGTAACACTTCCTAAATCAATAAAATTGGACGATTCAACACCTACAACCACTGCTGATTCAACACAAGTTTCTAAATCGAAAAATAGCATTACTATTAAAAAGGAAGACATTGCGAAATGTTTTATCTTCCACGTAGAGGTAAAGTATTAAAAAATTTCGAATTAATGATTAAGTAATAAATAAGAGTGAGCTCAGATCATTCATAAAATGTAATTTTTTTTAATCAAATTTTTCTACCTTTTCAGAACCCTGCTACATTAGACAATGATTTAAAGCAGCATGAGGATTGGCTAAGGAATTACAAGCAGAATTTGTGGCCTTACGTAGTTATATGCGGAACAATAGATGAGATTTCTCAATGTTATGTGATATTAAAATCAGAAAAGTACCACTATTCTAATCCTATCAAAGCTATTGAGGCTTGCTACAAATGCTTGACAGCATTAAGATCATGGCCCTATCTTTGCGATTATGCGTGGGAGTTTATTTCTAAATTAGTATACTCAATATCCATCAAATATTCCGTATCAGTTGCGAAATCTGTTACCACGATTCAACAATTATAAAGTACTGAATAATGTATAGTTTTTAAATAATTTATTTGTTTTAGTATTGTAGTTTTGGTAAACTCAGTATTATATTGTTAAACGAAAGACAAACAAAATAATTATATAGACATAGTAAGACGGAGATTATACGAAGTATACAGACATTAATTTTAAAATTAAGGTACTTATAAAAGGTTCAATTACAAAATAACTTTCAAAATGTTTTTTAATATGATATTATCGTTTATTCTGTCTTTATATGCTGATCCAAATATTCCTAGAAAGATTGTTCAAATTGTAGTAGATTTTATATATAATTTTATTTGTAACAACTTACTTATACGTATAAAAGAAGATATTCTAACATTATTAAAGAAAACATATTTCAGAAACTACACTTATTGAAATACAAGAATATTTTGAACAATATAATTCAATATTTGACAAAATATCAAACGAAGATAAAAGATTCAAAATATTGAGAAATAAAGGGCTTGTAGATTATCAAGAATTTTTTATTGGAACAAAATTGACCGATAAAATTGTCGGGAACGACAAATATGTATGGAATATATATCCCGTTATGTCAAACTTTAAAGTATTTTTTTAGAAATACCAGGCATGTTCACTAAAATAATTAAATATATCAAAGAATTAGATGGACAAAAGGGTATTCTTTCCAACATAATGCAAGGCGATTTGTACATAAATAAATACGCGAAACGTTTGCAAGATGACATTGTATTTCCACTCATAGTATTTTATGATGACTTAGAAACTAGGAACGCTATGGGAACACATGCTGGTACCAATAAGTTCGGAGCTACATATGTATCTTTAGGTTGTCTCCCACCGGACATGACTTCACAATTAAATTGTATCTTCTGCCATACTTTAGTTTATACGGAAGATAAGAAATTTACTACGAATGAAAAAGTTTTCCGAAAACTTATTGATGAAACCAATTTTCTTAAACACACAGGAATATCTATTAATGTAGAAAACGCTACAAAAAATGTTAAATTCGAAGTTATTCTTATAGTAGGTGACAATCTCGGCAATAATGGAATCAACGGAATTGTTGAGTCATTTCAAGCCAATTTCTATTGCAGAATTTGCAAAGCCTCGATTGAAGAAGCAGAAATGTTAACAAGAGAAAAAGAAAAGTTAAAAGTTGCTGCGAACAAAAAGTAACTATGAATTAGATTTAAAAATGATCCATCGAAGACTGGTATAAAGGAAGAGAGTGCCTTTCATCAAATAGAAAACTTTCATATAGCAGAAAATCAAAGTGTGGATATGATGCACGATTTTTTCGAATGGGTATGTACATACGATTTACATGCCATAATTAACGAATTTATTTTCGTTAAAAACTATTTTACGCTTGAAGTTTTAAATGCTAAAATAATAAGTTTCGATTATGGCGGTAATACAAACAAACCACCTGAAATTGAAAGAAAAAGATTAAAAGGACATTCGACTCTAAAAATGTCTGCGGCAGAAATGCTTTGTTTCGCACGGTATTTTGGAGTTATGGTGGGAGATTTAGTGCCTGAAATGGACGAGCATTGGGAATTATTTCTGTATTTAAGACAAATACTTGACATTCTTTTATCTCCAAGGCTACTTACATCTCATATAAAGTATTTGGAATACCTAATAGAAAAACACCATCAGTTATATATACAGCTTTTTGGACCACTTAAGCCAAAATACCACTTTCTAATCCATTATCCACGAATTTTACGTTTAAATGGTCCGTGCGTTCATTTTTGGTCAATGAGATACGAGTCGTTCCACCAAAGAATAAAAAGTACAGTACAAGCAACTGCATCGTCTAAAAATTTATTGAAAACTATAGGAATTAAACAGGGACTAATGATGTGCGAATTATTCAATTGTATGGAAATCAAAGATGATTTTAAATTAAGTTCTCGCGATGACAGTGATTGTGAAACAAAAAAGTATTTTAAGTCATTTGTCAATAATGCTGAATTGTATAATCAAATTGAAATTTGGAATATAAATTATAAAATAGGATCATTTGTTATTGTCAATATGGAAAAAAACTGAAAAGCAATTTGGTGAAATAATAAAAATTATTAAAGTGAACAATGATATAATATTTTACGTCAATATATTCGAAGAAATAACATTTGATAGGCATTATCATGCTTACATAGTAGAGAACAGCAAAAGAACGGAATATTTAAAATTATCTGAATTACAATCATTATGTCCGTGTTTATCCATAAAACAACGAAAATGTCATTTTATATTTTCTCATTATGTGTTATAATCCTATTTCAATACATTATGCTATTATTAATCTTTGTAAATAAATGAGTATTTCAAATAAATAAATTAG
The DNA here is from genome assembly GCA_024372645.1 of Trichomalopsis sarcophagae. Classification (NCBI taxonomy): domain Eukaryota; kingdom Metazoa; phylum Arthropoda; class Insecta; order Hymenoptera; family Pteromalidae; genus Trichomalopsis; species Trichomalopsis sarcophagae. The sequence goes on from QLSS01000115.1 coordinate 66,992, forward strand.
TTTAATTTCTGTTTTATCCCTTATTCCTATATTATATAAAAAACTATTTCAATACGCGCAATAGACCTCTTCTACGTGGCGAGCGTGTATACTTTCGCGCAAGAGTAGTTTTTCTCCCCCCCGCGCGGCCGCTCTCTCGCCCGAGCGCCGCGGAGTAATTTTTCGCCCGAAAACGGAGGAGCGGCTATGCCGATAATGGCGGGGAAAACGCTACGCCGTCAGAAAAGCAGATAGAGCGCCGTTTCCTTTTCAGTGTAGAGCTAGATACGAACAGAAAAAAGAAGGGACGAAGACGGAGGAAATATAGTTGACAGAAAAGGCGATTAAGAAGTATAGAAAGTGGCTAGATAAGAGGGGGGGAATCGCGAAGACATGGAGAAAAATAAGAGTTTAATAGAGAACGCCATACGGACTAGAAGAGGCACAAAAAGGAGAAGAGAGAAGGGCAGGTGGTGGGATAAGAAATAAAGGAAGAAAAAAGCAGAAACGAGGAATGCAAAAAGAGGGATGAAGAGAGATATAAGAAATAGAGAAGGGTATATGCGAGCAAAAAGAGATTTGAGGTAATTCTTACCCAAATTACTAAAGTTGGCAAAAAAATTACTAAAATCGAATAATAATTAAAAAATAAACATGAGATTAAAATTTATTTTCTCATATAAATGATATATCAATAAATAAATTAAGAAAAATGAACTTTGTAGCACGTTGTCAAAAGTGAGATACTCCTATATTTGTTGCAGTCTGTCTTATCCCCCTTTTAAAAAATCGGTATGATGATTCCTTCCAATTTTTGGGTATTGTTTCATTTTTCCAGATGGCACATAATAGTTTATAGATTTTGAAAGTAAGCTCAACGCCACTATATTTGAGTAACTCAGCTGGTATAGAGTCATTTTCCGCTGCTTTGTTGTTTTTTAGTTTTCTAATCGCGGTCTCTACTTCTTGGTAGATCGGTTCCTCCACGTGGAGTTCGGCAGTGTGAATTTCGTTTCCTAATTCTTCGCTATTTTCGTGCACATTTAATAATTTATCAAAATAGTTTTTCCACAGCGACAGTAATTCGTTGTCATTTGTTATGAGGTCCCCGTTTTCGTTCTTTATCAATTGCGTTCTACTCCTAAAACCCTTTCTGATGGCGTTAATCCCTCTGTACATTTCGCGGGGGTTATTTTCCTTACTGTTAGTTTCTATTCTCCTAATGAGATTCTTTTTATTCTCCAACTTCTTATTTCTGTAGATCGCGCCCGCCTGTTTCCTTACATAAGAATACTCTTCTACGGTCTTACCGCTTCTATTGTGTAAGCTGATAATTTAACCTTTTTGCGCCTTTCAAACCAGAGTTCGCACTCTTTGTCGAATCATGGTTTGCTCTTTGGTTTTTTTATATCCAGTACTTTGTTCGCGGCCTCTTTTACTGTTTTTCGATGCCCCCCCATAAGCTATTCGGTTCGTCATTTCCCTCCGTCGATGTGTTTGCTTCTTCAAGTGCCTGAAACCTGTTAACCCATTAACGTCCAAAACAGAGAAATCGTAACTCTGTTTTCAACCGTAAATCTATCACATATTCCACAAATATATTCAAAGCAAACATACTTTATCTTAAGTATTTTGTTCTCTACTTTCCATTTCTGGTATCAGAATTGCGAAGTTTTCACTCAAAAATCCAATATAGCGACGTTTAAAAAAAAAAAAATGCAAAATTTCGATACTTTTTTTTTTTAATCCAATTTCTTGTTGTGTTAACGTTGAGGACGGAACTTTATTTTTCAACTATGAGTGCATAAATGAGTTGTACTTTAAATTCAGTTTGGTCCCGATTCCAGAAATTCAATATGGCGGCTAGAAAATGGCGCCTGAAGCGCAAAATTTTGCCCAAACTTTTACGAATTTTTTTCTCGAATACAATGCATTCGACGAAAAAATCAATAAGAATAAAATTTTTTCACTGAGTTTTGAGCAACTTTTTTATTTTTGCCAATTGGCAATTTATGACGAATTGGAAAAATTCATCGAATCGTCTCGAAAAAATTCAGATATACTTCTTGGTCAATTCTAAGTACTTTTTATTCTCTAACTTTTTCTTATATAACACTTTGTTTTTGAGTAAAAAATCAAAAACCTTAAAAAATTTGAATTATGCAACTTTTGGAATTGTTTCATAAACTATATTGAATTCTCAATCGAAAAAGTCTGAATTTGATTACTATATTCAATTTGCCGAATTTTGCCAAAAGCTTCTGTAATGTTTTTATTTGAATTTCAAAATAGTGAATCATCATTGAATGTTCATAAATCGATTTTGAAGAATCTTTAGTTTTTTCACTCTTTCTCTACTATACTGTTAGTGTTCTAAATATTAGCGTTAATATTTTACTTGTGCATTTAGCTCTTCAAGTTTTAAAATTGTAATGGCTCCAAAACGCCGGAGAAATGTAAGATCTCAATTAGAGTCTGAAGAAGATTATTCTGATGATAACGATGATCATAATATTTTGGTACCCAATCCAGATGATTCGGGCAGTTCTGGTCAGAGTGACGAAGATTCTGATTCTGAATCTATTGATAACTTATTACTGAGTACATACGCAGAAACTTCTAATAATTATACGAATGATCAATCTAAATTGGAAAATGAATATATTTATAAATGGATCGACGGAGAAAAAAGTTATTCCTGCAAAGTTGAAAATGAAATATTATCTGATATTCATAAGAAAGACATTAAAAATATGAGTCCAGTTGACCTATTTGAGACATTTTTTTGCAAAGAAATTAAAAATTATATTATAGAATTAACTAAGATGAATAATTGCAGTCTAACAATGTCAGATTTGAATATATTGATAGGAATAATACTTTTCTCAGCATTCAATAAAAGGAAAAGTCAAAGAGATTATTGGTCTAATGATCCCTTTTTATATAGTGATGTAGTGAAATCGGCTATGGGACGCTTTACATTTGAAAATATAAAATCTAAGTTGAAATTATCAAAACCAGGGGATGAAGATTGCAATGATAAAGCTTGGCGAGTTCGTCAAGTCATGAATCTGTTTCGTAGAAACATAAAATTGTTCGGATATTTTCAAACCGCGATATCTGTAGATGAAATGATGGCCAAATGCTACACTAGAACTAGTATGAAACAGTTTATTCGCGGTAAACCAATTAGATTCGGTCTGAAATTTTGGGATCTATGTACAGTAGATGGATGTTTATTAGATTTTGATCTATACTGTGGGAAGAATTCAACTATTGGGGATAAATTAGCCAAATGTGATTTAGGAACTCGGGTAGTAATGAACTTACTTGACAATTTTTTTTCAACGCTAACTTTTCGTAAAGTAAGCCTTTACCATCTATACATGGACAATTACTTCACAATCTTAGACCTTTTCGTACATTTAAGAAAAATGGGTTTACGTTCCACTGGTACTATTAGAGAAAATAGGATAAAAGAAAAAAATTATATTGATAAAAAATCAACAAGAGGCACATACGCCACAAAGCACGATCAGAAGAGCGGAATGAATTTAATTACTATTATTGATTCTAAACCGATTTCAATAATTTCTACAGCATCTGGAGTAACACCACTGTTACCCCCGAGAAGATATTTCAAAGAAGTAAATTCAAAAATACACATACCTTTTCCTAATTCATTTCATCTTTATAATAGGTTTATGGGAGGGGTTGATGTTCATGATGGCCATTGCAATGATGTTATGCCATGCATTCGATCAAAAAAGTGGACGTGGGTGGTTTTTATTAGAATACTTCAGGCCGCTGTCACCAATGCAGTAATACTTTATAATTGTGCTAATCCAAGTCACAAAAAAAGTTCAAAAGAATTTCTGATGGATATTGTGAAATACTATTTGACTAGACCTAAAGTTGATGACATTGTTCATGAAACAGTATCCCTCAAACAACAGAAGCTCTGCTGTTGCAAGCCATGTGTCATTAGCACAAACAAATTTTGCAAAAAATGCAATAATTTTTAAAAATTTAAAAATAAATAAAAAGATAAAAGAAAGACAAGATGCTTTAACTCATTCACCTCCACGCGGTAAGTGTCGGGAAACGTTGTACATCAACGGCTAAGAAATGAGAATTTTTCAATGCGAAAATCATATCATCTGGAATGTGACAGATACTCGGGCACAAATTTGAAGTAAATTTGCTCATAATTGACCAAAAAGTGCATATGGAACAAACAATTTTTACTCAAAAACAAAGCGTTATATAAGAAAAAGTTAGAGAATAAAAGGATTTAGAATTGACCAAGAAGTATATCTGAATTTTTTTGAGACGATTCGATGAAATTTTCCAATTTATCATAAATTGCCAATTGGCAAAAATAAAAAAGTTGCTGAAAACTCAGTCAAAAAATTTAGACATATTCCTTGATTGATTCTAAGCACTTTTTATTCTTATTGATTTTTTCGTCGAATGCATTATATTCGAGAAAAAAATTCGCGAAAGTTTGGGCAAAGATTTGCGCTTCAGGCACCATTTTCTAGCCGCCATATTGAATTTCTGGATTCGGGACCAAACTGAATTTAAAGTACAACTCATTTATGCACTCATAGTTGAAAAATAAAGTTCCGTCCTCAACGTTAACACAACAAGAAATTTGATTTAAAAAAAAAAGTATCGAAATTTTGCATTTTTTTTTTAAACATCGCCATATTGGATTTTTGAGTGAAAACTTCGCAGTTCTGATACCAGAAATAGAAAGTAGAGAAAAAAATACTTAAGATAAAGTATGTTTGCTTTGAATATATCCGTGAAATATGTGATAGATTTACGGTTGAAAACAGAGTTACGATTTCTCTGTTTTGGACGTTAATGGGTTAATTATTTCTATCTGGTACCTAATTCGCTCTGTTCTATCTCGTAGCTTTTTAATATTGAAGCTTTGTACCTTGTTTGTTTGCTTACTATTTTGATTCACTACTAATCTAGCTCTTAATTTGGCTACTACTAGGAAGTGGTCCGAGTCGCTATCTGCCCCTCTATAAGCCCTTACGTCGAGAACGTTAGTATGACGTCTTTTTTCAAAGAGAAAATGATCAATTTGGTTCTGTGTGGTCCCGTCCGGTGATGTCTATGTTGCTTTGTGTATTTCCATGTGCTTAAAATACGTAGTTTTGATTATAAGATCTTTTGCTGCCGCGAAATGCATGACCCTAATACCGTTATCATTGCTGGCTTCGTGCAGGTTTTCCTTTCCTACAGTAGGCCTAAACATTTCCTCCCTACCTATTTTAGCATTGAAATCGCCTAATACTATTCTTGTGTCGTGAGACGCTAACTGATCGATTACCTGCTCTAAAGTTTCATAATAGAGATCCTTAGCTTCTTCTTCTTTGTCCTCCGTAGGACAATGTACATTAATAAACACATATCTATACCATTCACCTTCGATGATGATGTACAAGAGCCTATCATTGACGGATTTGAAATTTTTCTTACGAGAAATTCGGTGCCTAAAGATCCCCGCTTTTGGTCCCAACAGGTAAGTGAAGTTACCTGATGCTAGTACTCCGCCATCTGGCCACCACGATTCCTGTATCTATCTAGATTGTACCTATCAGCTTCCTTTATGAGTTCTTTAAATGCGCCTGCTCTGTATAGACTGAGAACATTCCAAGTTCTGACCCTTCTGTACCTACCTAGCATACCTGTGTGATATTTTCACGTCAAAATCATTTGCTGCTTTAAATAGCATACTAAAAACATTTTTATTGACATTTTGCCCTCCACAGTTATCGCTGTATATACAAAATTCGCAAACTTCAGATTGAGATTTGTGCTTAATAAAATCCCACACAAAAGAGTCAATCTCATTGGATCCGCTGTTACCAACAGTTTCGTTTCATAAGTTGCACCATCCAGTACGGGTTTCTAATTCAAATATTATAAATATCCGCACATTGAGATTACACATATAGTATAAAGGGCCTATATCGGCACGTAGTTTAGTCAAAACTTTTTGCATGTCAAGATTTATACTGTAATGCTATGATCTCTTTATTGCCAATATGTTGATTGTACGCACTTAAATTACTGTTTTTCTTTGATTCCGAAAGATTTTTATGTTGTTCACATTGTTATTTGAAGAAAAAAATTTAAAGTTAGAAATTAAAATTTTTTTCTTTAATGCTACATGAGTTTTAGAACCAAAAGGACTCGCCTATCTTTTTTTGGCTTAAAAAATCTAAAGTTATATTGATAATTGAATTTTCTCGTAGGTTTGATGTGATACAATATTACTGTCACTATTTAAATGTATTTGCTCCACTTGCTCCACATACATCCTGTACATTTTGGATAGCGAGAGACCTTCTTCTAAATATTTTCTAGTTGTATTGGCCCTGCAGTAATGCAAATCAATTACTGGATACGATTTAATATGTTCCTTTACAATTGCTCCAGGGGAATCTGCAATTCTGTGAGGTCGTGTAGAGTGCGTTCCACATTGATCACTCTCAATTATTTGAGTACTATTTACACTACACACTTTTATGTCAGCTGTTCTGATCCATTAATATAAAATATCTATATATAAAATAAAAATTTAATTAATACTTTGAGTAACTATTACGTTCTTTTTGTTCGCATATAAATTATACTGTATAATATTATACCCAAAGTCTGCAGAAACATTTTTTTACACATTATAACTGCCTGGTCATCTGCATTAGGTAGTGTAAAAATATGTATAAAACGGAACTCTGTATGATGATAATCAGATTTCATTTATTCACTATTTTGTCAACTGTTCTGATCCATTGATATGAAATATCTAAATATAAAATAAAATTTAATCAATACTTTTAGTAATTATTAAGTTCTTTTTGTTTTCATATAAATTATTCTTTATAATATTATACATAATGTTGAAAGTAGCGCCCCCATACGCGAAGAGGTGGTGCTCTGTCGAGCTCAGCTCCGTGAGCCCCCACTCCTCCGCTGCGCGAGCTACGTGTCCGAGAGTGCGCCGCGCTCACTTCTTCTTTGTCCGTCTGAGTTAGCGGTGCTGCGCTTGCATACATAGATATATATACATATATACGAAGAGAAAGATATTAGACCGGAAGTTACTAAACTGTTAAATAAATAAACGAAAGTGACTAAAGACTATAGTGTTGTTCAGTTCTCCTGGATCTGCCTCCACATTCCCAATATTTCATCACCTAAAGTCGGCAGAAACATTTTTTTACTCACTATAACTGCCTGGTCATCTGCATTAAGTAGTGTAAAAATATGTATGACGTTCCACGTCAAACGTAACAAAGCTCTGCCCAAAATTCCTTTTGATCTAAAAATTTTTTAAAATATAGAAAATTTCGCATTTTTATGTACTTTCAATTAGTGAGGGGAGTTTTTTAAAATTTTATTTCCAGATGAAGCTACGCGTTCCTTAACCTTAAAAAATTACTACTTTACGAAATGATCAAGCTGTCAGAAATCACAGGGGCTCAGAAAAATTCTAAGCAACAACTATTTTCACATATAACCACCCAAAATGTCTGTTTTACGCCGTTAAGAAATTTACGTCTAGAGGAAAATTATTGACGAAGGCTATTTTTATGAATTTTAAGCCACTGAATTTGAGCACGAAGCTTATTTCTTTTGGTTTCTATTAGTTAAGTACATTCGATTAAAACCAAATGCCTTTAAAACCTAAATAATTAGATGGACGTACCTTTACTTTATACCTGTTAAAAACATTTTTGGTCGTGTATATTGATTCATGGATTCAAAGAAATAAATAGATGAAATGGACTGATTCCTTTTGGAAAATTATTGAAATACCTGTCATTTTAGAAAATTTATTGATTTAATTAACTCGATTACGTCAATTCCATATGGCGTACATAATGACCAAATATTACTAAACTTCATAAGTAATTAGAACAAAGCCCGCGTTGTAATTGAATTTATTCTGAAAAGCCTTAGTTAGGATATTATAAAAATTATCAAAATAAAAAAGAAATTTAGCTGTTTAACTATAAAATTATACTAAAAATAGTAGAGAACCGAAAAGCAGCATGTTTTACAAGATTTTACAGATTTCTACCGTTTTATATTTTATATATTTTTTACATATTTCACATTTTGTGCAATCAAACATCTTTTCTAATTTTTTATTTTTCTGCACTTTATTACGTTGTTAAAGTTTAAAATTGTTTAATTTATCAAATTTAGAAATGTTATTAACTGCAAAACAATGTAAATATATAATAATAAAAATAAATATAAAAGAAATGTAAAAAGTGTATGATTCTGTAAAAAACTGTAAAGCATAGTCTAAATACAAACAATCTTTTATAGTGATAAACTATTTTTATTAGAATTTTATAACAATTTACAGTGTATAACTTTATAACGTTTTATCAAATTAATAAAATCCCAAAAGTGTGGACATTCGATCATTTATTTAGCGTTTTTTTCCAATATTTCTTAAACTTTCATTCCAGCGTTTTAAAGAGTGGTATTTAAAGTTTTTAAAATGTTTTTAGAACCGTTTCGTATTAGGGTCACATTAAAACATTCACTAAACATATTTATTACTTTTTTTATCATTATTATTGCCAATAATATATTATGTTTGCAGTATACTTAATACTATCAAAATTTTTGTCATATTTTGATACTTGCTAATGAGAATTTTTATTGTAAAAAATATCAAAATATTTAATTATATTTTAATTTTAATAATTATGACATATAGTAAAGTTATTTTACTTTACTTAATCTTTTTTTCAAGAGATAAATAGCATTATCATTTTTGTTAAAAAAACGAATACAAGTTAAAAGAGAATTTCATAGCACCTGCACGTTGGGTATTGCTTCGTTTTGCGGTAAACATATATTTCTAATCATAATTTTTATAATAAAAAATATAAAAATATTTTTAAATTATGTTACCTATTGTAGGAATTGCTCAATTATTATATTTAAAATATGTTTCGCATAAAAGCATGCATAATTACAATACTACTAATATCTGCAGCTTTGTCCCGGCTGCGGCGAGGGAGCAAGAGAGCGCACTACAAGTGGGAGAGAAACTGGGGAGAGAGAGAGAGAGAGAGAGAGAGAGAGAGAGAGAGAGAGAGAGAGCGCGCGCGAGGAGACTCACGTGCGACTCGACAGATACGTACCGGCTTTCGAGACATTCGGTTACACTTTTGTGTAAAGCGATTGCGATACCGTGCGTTTACTCGTAGATTCATGCATCTAACTTCTCGCGAGACTAGTGTGCAACGATAGGGATCCGAGAGTCCTGCCCACGCGATATCCGCCGACACATTCCGTGGGAACGCGACGAAGCGCCCCAAAAGGACTTCCGTGCGATCTCGCCTTCGGGGATTACCTGCGAACATGCTCCTTTGTAAATACCGACTCTTACTACTCTCTCTGTCTCTCTCTCTCTCTCTCTCTCTCTCTCTCTCTCTCTC